>JBAKBP010014844.1:0-57580 GCA_037953745.1 Lithodes maja
ATATATATATATATATATATATATATAAATATATCCACACACATACATTACCATTCTTTATATTTTGTTTGACACCTTGTATATATATATATGTATATATATATATATTTATATATATATATATATAAATATATATTACTTTATTTTATTTACGTGTACAATAGAATTATTTATGAATTTATTACCTGAAGATAATCTGGCTTTCTTATTTTGTTTTTTCAGTGTCAACCCAGGAGCCATTTCCCTTCTCGTTGGAAAGGATTGTGGCCCTACCAGGTAAGTAAAATTGGTAACCTTCATGACTGACATGTCTTCTATGAACATTATACAATTATTGGCAACACAAATTATATAAAAGTGTTGTCTATTGTGGCAAAGATATACAACTGTATAAACATTCTCATATATTTTCATAACAATAACAATGCATGGAAACAATTGCGCATAGCTCACGAACCAATTACTCTATATTATTTTTGTTTTCACCATTGGAAAGAGCACAATTTTCCGATTCCGGTGATATATACAGTTATATACGTATCTGACCAAATAACGCAACCACGAGGTGGGGAACAGCTGGGAACCCGGCTAGCATCGCCGGAACAGAGACGGGTGAAGCGTAAATATTCGCATTTTGGCTCTTCATTTCAAATATTCATAGCGCAAAAAGTATTTGTCCTAGGAACTTCTAGTTTGTTTTATACTCATCAGCATTATTTGCCGTATTCATTCAGCCTAAATTTAAAACCATACACTTCGTAGCAACGAAATAAATCGAAAATGTTATAAACCATATCAATCAAAATCAGATTTTTTTTTTTTTCGGTCACTGCATGGAAACAATTGTGCATAGCTCGCGAACCAATTATGCTATATTATTTTTGTTTTCACCATTGGAAAGAGCACAATTTTCCGATTCCGGTGATATATACAGTTATATACGTATCCGAGCAAATAACGCAACCACGAGGTGGGGAACAGCTCGGAACCCGGCTAGCATCGCCGGAACAGAGACGGGTGAAGCGTAAATATTCGCATTTTGGCTCTTCATTTCAAATATTCATAGCGCAAAAAGTATTTGTCCTAGGAACTTCTAGTTTGTTTTATACTCATCAGCATTATTTGCCGTATTCATACAGCCTAAATTTAAAACCATACACTTCGTAGCAACGAAATAAATTGAAAATGTTATAAACCATATAAATCAAAATCATATATTTTTTGTTTTCGGTCACTGCTTGAGAACTATTGAAGATAAACAATTTCTGTTTCCAGATTTGGAAAGAGGAGAAAAAATACAATTATTTGAGCAAAAAAAAATATATGGTCATCACTCACAATTTCGAGCTAGGACGGTGTGAAGACAATTGCATGGGAAATAATTGTATTCGGGACTCATTTACACTTTCATATTTCGATTTATTTATATTTTTTTTTGTTTTATCATGTACTATAAATATTCCTCTTTCCATTGATATATGATACATCACAATAAACAGCATTCTGGTGGATGGAAATCGCGAAAAATGTAAGGCTTCGAAAACACTCATGAGCCAAATTCAAGACCCAAAATACTTGTCAACCGCCAACTCGGACTTATTGGAACATAATATGATGGAGAGAGTTAATATATATATAAACAAATATAGACGTGTTCTTCGGGAATCGTAGCTTAATTAGGAATAGGATATCTAGCGAGGCAGCGAGTAACAGGTGTTGTTCGCTGCCTCGCTAGTTATCCTATTCCTAATCAATATATATGTGTTACTTTTGTCATCCCTAACATTTATTATTTATTTCATAAGTCGTAGGCGTGTGCATAAACCTTTAACCGTCTTGGTGGTGTAATGGTTAAGGTGTCTACAAATCTGTGTGATAACCCAGGTTCGAATTCCGGTGGATCACATACATGCTTTCATTAATTTCATTGGAGGCGTTTGGTGGTGTGGTGAAATTAATACAAAATAGATTATGTATATGTAAATTCAAAACAATCGCATAGTATTATTCTGCGTATTTTAGAAGGTATCTGTTATGTCCTTGAGAGAGAGAGAGAATGAGAGAGAGAGGTGGGAGGGAGGGAGGGGAGAGGAAGCGGGCGAAGAAGGAGAGTTGGGGTGAAAGGGAGAGGGGGAGGAGGGGGGAATGGAAAGTGCGAAGGATAGAAACTTGATTGTCTGTGTATTAAATTCCATAAATAACGCAACACCTAATGTGTGTTACTTATTTGTGATCCAGCATGGGCTAATTTTATAATATAGCCTGTGTCTTATGTTAAAATAAACTTATTCTGCGTGCCGTTCTCGAACACACACACACACACGTTTGACTCCTCCTCCTTCGAACCTCTATATTAACCCCGCCCCGTTTTATTAGAAGCGATTAAAGTGCCATCTATTAAAAGGTGAATGAACTAACACATTGCCTCAGGCCAAGACAGCAGTTCTGTAGTAGACTGTACAGTATATTGTGTTATATGATGAAGGCAATTTCCTGGTGTGATAATTACACTTGGTAATTAGTTAAGGGATCACATCCAACATATATTCCCATCTCCACCTCCATTACTAACAATATGTGATTTGTATTGCTTTATTTATTTCAACTATGTTTGTTAATTATGATTTTTGTTAAAAATTACCAACTACTAAACTGTACAGGGAAATGACTACTGATATGTTTGTCCTCAACCTCTTTTATTGTATTTCGCACCCAGATATACCCACACACAATCGCTATATAAAGAAGTAACATAATGTAACCCTTAACCTGATGACTGCGTGAGGCGGTAAATTCCAGTGCCACCAGTGCAAAAGATTTAGCTTCAATTTGGACAAAGTTTATAATATTTACCATATAAAGCAAAATTACTGCACCACCTATGCATGTGTTACTTGCATAATGAACATGTAAACAGTGAAGAAACCAGAAAATAGGTGTAAAGACCAAATATATTACTACAGGAGCGTATCAACTAGGTGGGCGGCAGAGTGGCATAGACTCTCTCTCTCTCTCTCTCTCTCTCTCTCGAGGCTCTCACCGGACTGACTTGACCTCCCAGCTGTCTCGCAAAGTGTGAGGGAGGGGAGATGTAGGGGTAGTGTAGATGAGGGTGACTGAATGTATTTCAGGCTGGAGGGAAGAAGTAAAAGTACTGGGGAATGGAAAATTTAGAATATAGGAAGAGGGGAAATTTAAGGGAGAAAGGAGGGAATGGGAGGGAGAGAGGGGGGTGAGACACATGTATTTCAGGGGACAGGATTTCTGGTATATTAACCATTTCACTGCTGGAGGCATACAAGTATGTCATGGCAATTTACTGCATTTTAAAGCGCGTCAAGCCCCCGTCCGCTCTCCGGCACGTCTGCCGCGGCACTGAGAGTCTCATCCCATGTCTCGCAAGATATATGCAGCATTGCCAAAGGCAAATATAGCGCGATATTGCTAATTATTAGCGAATATTGTCGATGTCTGTAGTAATGCTACAATTAAGCTCGTTCTGGTGTTATTTTGAAGCTATTTTCGACTAGTTTTTAATATGGGGACATTTAATTGAATTAAGGCACTTGCTTAAGCAATCATGAGTACATAAAATACCCCTATTATGGCGAAAATATGCTCACACTGATTGGGTTATTAATGTGGCGAGGTAGGTAGGCAGGCCAGGCAAATAAACAAACACATATACCATTGTCTGGCCCTCTTGTGCTCACGCTCTCTCTCTCACACACTCTCTTTCACTCTCATACACTCTTTCTCTCTGGCCCTCTTGTGCTAACGCTCTCTCTCGCTCGCACACTCTCAACCTCATTCACTCTTTCTCTCTGTCTGTCATATACCGTTCTCATTCCTTCCATAGTGACTCTCCCCTCTCTTGCTCTACAACAGACCAATATATAACTAAGCACAGTGTACCCTTGGGGAATACTCACTACTAAATCATTGTTATTTTATGTTAAAACCAACATGCAATCGTGGACAACTAATAAACATGCATAGTTTTAACTAACACATATTAATTCACAGAGTTTGGTGATTTGTGTAAATAATGTATGTGTAGAAAAACAAATAATATTACAAAAATAATATATAATGAAAACAAGTTGCAAATATATACATATATCGAAAATCGGAACATAGCTCTCGTCTTCGTAGCAAATAATCACTGGAAATGCACAGCAACCCCAGCTATGTTAAAAGCTTCACTATTTTATCATATTATTGTATCCCTCACAACACTGTTATAAACAACATTGTATATTATTGTGTTACTAGTATTGTTCAAACAACATTTACAGTACGGTATTGTATGATTTATGTGGAAGAATATTTATCATCCCTTTAACATACAGTATACGTCTACTAACACATACTATTGTATTCACCTAATTGTAGTTTACAGGAGTTGAGCTAAGCTCGTGTTGTAATTGTAATCATCTACCACATGACCTATACACAATACTACAATTACCAGTGTTTTAGAACATGTTGGTGGACAACTATATTTCTAGAACCCAAACAGTATCTGTATATACCAGAATATTATATTAATACATTATTGACAGCACTTCTCTATACTTAGAGAATTCAGGGGGAGGTGGTATACACTGACATAGAACGGAAGAACGCTGATTGTTATAATAGCGATAGAAGAGTGATAGAGATGCAACATTGCGGCGTGTATAAATATACTGTAGGGAATTAATAAAAGGAATTGAGTTGATGAGGCAAATGGCTTTGGACTCTACTCTTTTGAGAAGTGCGGTATGGGTGGAATCTCCTCACACATGCGAACAATACTAATCTTGATACATGGGTGCACTGTGCCTCTATACAGAGCAAGAAGCTGTGTGGGGGTGAAGAATCAATGGAGATGATAAGCCACACCTAACTTTTTGGAAGCTGTTTTAGCACTAAGGGTAATATGATATTTCCAAGAAAGGTTTGGTGAAAATGATACACCATGAATATTGAGAGAAGATGAAGGGTTGATTTGTGTATTGTTGAAGAACAATTGCTAGTCTTGTGGATGATTGCGACAGGTAGATAGAGGGAGAAATTGGGTCTTGGAGTAATTGAAAGTAACAAGATTTGCACTGCCCCAATCAGAAATACTTGATAGATCAGAAGATAAGCATTCCATTGCCTTGTTACGCGACCTTTGGAGTGATTTCATGCTTGGTTGTTATGAAAAACTAGCTCAATATTGTAAGGTAGTATCATCAGCATTTAAGTAGATGGGACTAGAGGTACAGTACAGATAAAATAATTAATGAATATTAGAAAGAGAACTGGAGACAGGACAGAACCCTGAGGAGCACAGGAGTTAATAGGCTGAGGAAGTGAGCGATCGGCGTCCACAACTGCAGCTTTGGGAGGGTCAGAAAGGATATTACATACCAAGGCACAGATGGAGGGATAGACACCGAAGGAGGAGAGTTTGGAAACTAGAGCTTTGTGATAGACTTTATCGATCATGTATTGTGTGTGTCTCGGTGTGTGTATAGGATTACATTTTAGGATGTATGCTCAAATGACCTGCCTATAAAGCCAATTATTTGTTATGCTTTCTTAATAACTTCTGAACTACTACTACTACTACTACTCGATATTGTTACTCCCAAATCAGTTTCTCTGGCTACACTCTTAAGGTGGGTGCCATTCATTGAATAGTTTGCTTTCTCATTTAGGTTTCCGATATGGAATACTTTACATTTATCCACATTGAAACAAATTTGCCAAATTTGAGCCCAATGTGACAACTTATCTAGAATATGTTGCATATCTTCGACATGTTCATTTGAGAGTACGCTATTTGGCAATGTTTGTATCGTCAATAAACTTTGAGATTGTACAGGTGAGACTCTCATCTATGTCGTTAATGTAAACTAGGAAGAGCACTGGCCCCAGTACTTATCCCTGGGGTACTTCGCTACTTACATTGATCCATTTTGGTTGCTCTACTGTTTATGACTACTCTTTTCTTTCTGTCACTGAGCCAATTTTCTATCCATTTCATCACACTGTCTTGTATTCCGTGCGCTTTTAGTTTTATTAATAAACGTTTGTGGGGGAACTTTGTGAAAGGCCTTTTGAAAATCAAGGTACATAATATTTACAGCTTTACTCCCATCACATCTGTTGAGGATATCGTGGAAAAAGTCTACGAGGTTTGTTAAGGAGGAGCGTTTATTACGAAAACCGTGTTGAGTATCTTTAGGAATGTTATTTTCCTCTAATTGATCTATGAGTGTTTCTAGCATTTTACAAAATGTAAAACTTTGTTTGATTAACTTTTTGGCTTTGCGTCGTATATCTACAAATATCACTTTATTTTCGTGGGTGTCGGAGATTTTTAATTTATCATGAACATTCTTTTTAGCAAGCAGACAATCCGCAATGTCTTTATTCCACCACTTAGGCCTATTATTATGTACTGGTCTTCGTTTTATTAATGGTATACTCTCATGTATTACACTCGAATAAGTGTAAGTGAAAACACTTTATGATTGGTTTAGATCATCATTGTAAATCGTAGAATTCCAGTCAATTACCCTGAGTATTGCTCTACGTTTGTTCTCTCTCTTTTTTGTTTCCATGTGAGTGAGGGAGATAAAGGGCAGAACTGCCTGCAGTAAGTGCCTCCCTCTGAGTTGAAAGAGTGACAGTGCTAAAATCAAGGAACATTCGAACCAAAATGCCTGAACACACGGAGGGTGAAGAATATTAAGTCATAGGAAGAGGGAAAAACTGATTCTGGGAGAGAGTTCCAGAGCTCAGCAGTTAAATAGAAGAAAGTCTGAGAGTAATGTTTCACTCTTGGGTTGGAGAGTTGCACAGAGTAGGGGTGGGATTGTGTTGCAAGACGGGTACTACGTACCCTACGTAGAGGAGGTGGTATTCACTGGGAAAGCACTGAGGAACATTGATTATTGTAGTAGCGTTAAAATAGCTAGAGAGATGCAACATTGTGCCATATACATAAGTATATGGCAGTACTGTACGCACTATTACTGGCATCAGCAAAGGCATGTAGATCCACCTGTTGACCACTTATAACTTGATGATCAAGTTGAACCTTGCAACATGTGGAAAGGTCCGACCAAAATACCGCCAAGCATCTTGTAACTCTGTCGGGAGTGGTATGTCCCTATGTAGCTTTAGCCGCCACAATTGCTGTAAAAACGAGCACGAATAGTCACAGGCAGCAAATAGCCTAGGGGATCAAGTGATCTTGCAGACAAGCTTAAGCAGTTTTGCTTGGTCATAATCTCACTGTCGCAGGGTGTGTGGCAGAAGGATATACAATCTGTGGTAGTGTCCCATTTGTGGCCTAAAAACTTAACTGCACTATTCTCAGTAGCTACACCGTCAGAAGCAAATTGACCCTTTAAAAGATCACTATTAGTGGCTCATTCTCTCAAATATAAATTAGCCTTAGCAAATATATCGCAGATCTCCCAGTACCTTTCCAGCATTATATCTTCATCGTCTCTGGTGCCCTGAAGATTGTCCACGTAGATCACCTGCCTGATATCATTCTTGAAGTCAGGATCTAGCCCAGCCCCCTCAAGATGTCACAATAGAGTAGCGTTGAGAAGGAACTGGGAACAGGTTGCTCCGAATAATACGACTCTGAATCTGTAGACTAGATACTCTGAATCTAAATCCATTGGGTCTCGTGGCCATAAAAATCTTGTTGAATCCCTGTCTTCACAATGGAGATGAAGCATCAGGAAGGCTTTCTCAATATCTGCGACCCAGGCAAATTTATGACATCTGAAGCGTAACATTATTTGTGCGCGATCAGAGACCAGGGATGGACCCGTATAGAGACAATCATTCAGGCTATAAGAGCGATCACTGGATTTAGCTGAGTAATCATATACAATATGAACAGGAGTGGTGGAACTGTAATTTTTTATCCCATGGTGAGCAAGGTAATGAATGGTTTCCCCATACTCACCGGGACCTACTCTTCCAACAAATCCACGTTGTACCTGCTCTTCAAGTACTGCCGCATCAGTCTCACAATTCGGATCCTCGAAAAACTGCTTCTGAAGGCCCCGTAACCTACCAAGTGCTAGATTGAAGTATGTAGGCAATTTACTCTTATTTTCATTCCAAGGGAGCTTCACCACATTTTGACCCCTACCAGAATCATACGTTACAGTTCTTTGTACGAGCTCACCGCTAGCTATGACTACCGATCAAGTTCATGAGGGTCTTATTATCTAAGTCCCATAGCTTATCTATATCAGTGCATGGATTATCTGGAACAGTAGTCCTAACATATTTGTCTATGGGGCTTACTGCTACTTTAACCTCTCCGCGGCGCACAGGGGTTTTTCTACAGGGTAAGACTGTGCGCACGTATGATGATTTGGAGACCTATTGCAAATTTCGATAAAAAGTACATCATCGTGTAGGGAATGTTTGCGGGCATCGGCCCATATATATTTGACCCCCCAAAAAATGTCTGGGGGGGGTGGGGGAACGGTCCGTAGTTGAAAAATGTGGAGCGAATGGCACCGCGCGGCTAGATTGTCATCGAGCGGCGAGATTTCCCTGCCGAATATTTACGCGCGCAGGGGATAGAAGGAGAGGGAGGAGGGGGTGGGTTACGGCGTATTATCACGTATATGTCCATTTTTGAGCCCTTTTAGGCTATGTAGAGTATGTATACGTGTGTAGGCCACCCATATAACAATGAATATGCCTCATAGTGACCAAAAATTGCAATATATAAGGGAATTATAAGATAATTTGTAGGCGGGAATGAAGATGTGTTGGAGGCTTGGCGGCAATTTATGAGCTGAGAGTGTGGTTTACGCCATACATATCACGTATATCTTGTACGTAGAGCACTGTCATGCTATAATACAGACTTGTACGTATGTATACGTGCCATATATCAAAATATATACCGCATATTGACCAATTCATGCGATATTTACGCACATTATCAAAGAGTTTCTATGCGTGAACCAAGGTGTGAGTGAGTTGTGCTGGGAATGAAAGGGGGAGAGGGTGTGTTACGCCATACATATCACGTAAATCTTGTATTTAGAGCACTGTCATGCTATAATAAAGACGTGTACGTATGTAGGCGTCCCATATAACAAGGAATATACCGCATATAGCCCAATTGATGCGATATTTACGCAAATTGTGAATGTGTTTCTAGCAGACGGAAGCCTGAAAGGGTGGGTTCGGGGTGGGTGGGTGGGAGGGAGGGAGGGAGGCATGCAGGGGTGAAGGGAGGGAGTGAGTGAGTCGTCAAGAGAAGGAAGGCAGGCAGATCTCTAGATAGATAACCAGCTGTGTGACAATTGTGAAGGCGCCCGAGGCGTATGGATGCTTGGGATTTTGAACCTTGTCTTCCAGGTGTCTGGTGTTTGTTGCCACCAAGAGTTTTACAATAACATGAGTCAGGAATGGAGAGAGAGAGAGAGAGATAGATAGAAACTGAGACATGCGTATGTCGTACGTATAAATGGACTTCAGAATTGCATTTTTATGCAAGCAGACATTGCATTTTAGACACATGTGAAGTACCACAGAAACATGTAGGCCATTGACTGTCAATAAAGTACTATATTATAGACCACCAGCGACGGTGGTCAATAAACACGTGCAGATTGCCTTTTGCGATAAAGGGCTAAATATAGAATGGTGTCTCCTTACACTTGCGAAAGGGTAGATTGCCACCAGAGAAACGTTTACTTGTTTATTTCCAAGTAATATGCAATCTAAATGTATATTCGAGACTTACTGCAATTATTTGTATGACAGTCATGACTATGTATAATCCAATATACGCGCGTAGGCGAGACATAAGAAAGCTGGTTGAGCAATTTACGACACCCACACAGTTATTATTCTTTTTTATTTACAATATTATACAATACAAATGTATTTGTGAAGAGTATTTATCCATTATTGTATTTATACAAATTTTGTTCCCAGACAGAGCTGCTGTGGCTGGTGTAGCTGGGGCATAAAGGGAGCGGCAAGGGTCACCGCTTGACCGTGTGAAAATGAGTGGAGTCGCACTGAGAGGGGCAATTTTGCTGAATGTTTTGGCAATTTTGGACAGAATAAAGTTATATAATTACTAATTCTTGACAGAGACAAACTTTCATAAACCTTGGCATGATATAATTGATAATCCCATCAATTTACAAACGTAAATTGGTGGGATAATTCATTTTTTTTTTTTATATTGTCATTTCGATTGTAGACACAAAGTTTTGAGTGATATTTGGTATGAGCTCCTGTGGCATGGTTGGTAAGGTCGCGGACTGGAAAACTCAAAGTGTGCTAGGGTTGTGTGATCGAATCCAGGAGGGGGTTATGGGGAAGGTTTTATATTGTCTAGAACATTTTTGATAATTTTTTTTTTTTACAAGATCATGCCATTGTATTCAATAAATATGAAATATTCATAGAATATATCATATTGTAAGAATACAATGACATGACCTTGTGTTTTTTTTTTATTATTGTTTTTTTTTATTATCTTAGTAGGTTTGACAGGATTTGTTGAAACATATTTATTTTTGTACAATTCATTTGAGGTAAGAAAATAATTATATACACATGACTTTGGCTAATAACAAACATATATATTGATATAATAAAAAAATAAGGCATATTACATGTAAATATTTGAAACTTATAAACTAAATAATGAAACATACAATTATATAATGTAAAAGCTATATCACAGGGACATCTTTGGAACTTATACATTATATAATATATATGTTACATTATGAGGTAGCGTGATCAATTAGGTCAGGTCAGGTAAGATAGGGCACGAGTCCAGGACAAGGCTGAGCAGGGGGCGAGTCCAGGGCAGGGCAGGGCAGGGCAGGGCAGTGCAGGGCAGGGCAGGGCAGGGCAGTGCAGGGCAGGGCAGGGCAGGGCGACACTCAAAATTTGTTGAAGGTGTGGTAGTCCCTGAAGCACTCGCCCATGCAGAGTGGAACTTTGCACTCTGCGCACATTGAGGTGACTCTTTTTGGGACATGGGGTTTCCTGACACTGGAGCTGCAGACGATGCACTGCACCTGCCTGTGACGAGTGCCAATCACCTCGGTGCTGATCAGGTAGTGTCTTTGGACACCCACCTGCACTCGGTCAGGAACGTGATCCCCACGCCATGCCGTACGTCTGTGAGTGGTGGTGCCATACTTCTCCAGGAGTTGGTATGAGACGTTGTACACGAACTCCCGGAATTTCAGCTTCTGGTTTGGGGACATATCCTTCTTCACCAACCACAAGTTGTAGGCGTTGAGCATCGTGATATCAACTAGGTGGAGGAAGAGCTTGTGATACCACTTCACAGTCTTCCTCAGACACTCAACGCCTGACAGCTGACAGTCAGACTTGTCCACCAGGCGCATGTTCTTAGTGTAGTCCACTACCATGTCGGGCTTGTAGATGGTCTTCCTGGTTCTGTAGTGGATTTTGCCAGAATCCACCTGGGCACCTGTGTGGACGGTGGAAAGCAGGTGGACGTCTCGCTTATCCTTCCACTTCAGGGCTATCACTTTCCCACACTTTTCGAGCTGCTTGTATTTCTGCCCCTTTCGTCGCCTTCTTCGCACATGCCTCTCGCGGTGTTCCTGGGCCAGGTCGTCTTCTGAAGGTGTGTCACTGGAGGAGGCATCTGTGAGAGGAATGACATCACCTGTGAATTTTGGCATAAACTTTCTTGTCTTTCTGACAGTCCCACATGACCCCGTTTGGTTGTCATGAAGAAACTGGCAGAGAGCAGGAGAAGTATACCAGTTGTCAGTGTAGATGATGTGGCCTTTGCCCAGGTAAGGTGCCAACATTTTCCTGACGATGGCACCTGACATGCCCATGGGGTCATTGGCAGCGGCTTTCGGGATGTCAATGTCAGTGCCTGTGTACACGATCATGTCAAGCACTATTCCAGTTTCGCAGTCACACAAAACGAAGAGCTTGATTCCGAACCTATGCCTTTTCAAGGGGATATACTGTTTGAAAACAAGACGTCCTTTGAAGAGCACGAGCGACTCGTCAATCACCAAATTGAGGAAGGGGTAAAAGTATTTCCTAAACCTCTCCAACAACATGGTGAACACAGTCCGAACTTTCCATATCCTGTCAATCCTGTTAGGATTTTCGTTGTCTGCAAAGTGCATAAATCTTAGCAGCAACAAAAATCTGTCACGAGTCATGAACTTATTGAAAGTTGGGGTGGCGATGAGAGGGTCGTGCTTCCAATAGTGTTGCAACACATGCTTCTTGATCAGAGGCATGAGGAACAACAAGGCAAAGAACGTCATAAATTCTTCCACAGTCGTATCCACCCAGCCTCGTATTCTCGCTTTTGGAGAAAGGACGTCCAATCGGCCAAACACCCACCTGTAGTAGGCGTTTGTTTGGGCAACGATGAACGTCATTACCTCAAAATCGAAAAAAGCGAGGAAGAAGTCGCTTTCGTTCGCGTGCTCGTCACAGGGCCAGTCGTCAGTTGTACCTGACGTCCCAGGATTGAACTGGGGCACGTCAGGTACAAAATTGACCCCGTCAGACCAATCGAACGAAGGCAAGCCAGGGATCGGAATGTCGTCTGCGTCTGCTTCATCGTCTGAAATATCGCTTCCATGGTCGCGATACAGCACTTGATCATCATCACCCTCCTCTTCACTGGACAGACGATGACCTTCCTCATTTTCGTCGCCGACGTCTGACTCACTCCCACTGTCCACTCCCAAATCCCCCCACCCTTGGTCCCGTGCTTGGTCTTCGTCGTCAAAACCTTGGCTGCCAATGTCCTGCGAATCACCATCAAACAGCAGGGCGCCATATTTTGATGGTGTCAGAGTTTTCCGGGTAATTTTTGCACGCGAGGGTGTCTTATGGACAGGGACAGCAGAGGTGGCGGTAGGGGCGGCGGCAGAGGCGGCGGCAGAGGCGGCGGCAGGGGCAGCAGTGGTGCGTGGCCTTGATGGCAAGATGATGGTGGTGCCTGTCGCCCTTCTCTCTGTTCCTTGGGCAGGGGCGACAGGGGTGGCAGGGGCAACAGGGGCAACAGGGGCAACAGGGGCAGCAGGGCCACCAGGGACAGCAGGGCCAGCAGTCGCTTTCCCTCTCCCTTTCCCCTTCCCCTTCCCCTTCCCTGTTCCTTGGGCAGGGGCGGCAGGGGCAGCAGGGGCGGCAGGGGCAGCAGGGGCGGCAGCGGCAGCCGGGCCATGGGCGGCGGCGGCAGCCGGGCCAGGGGCGGCGGCTGGTGGTGGTGGTGGTGGTAGGGGCACTGTGGCTGGCGTACGGGATCTTTTCCCTACGCCCGTGCCTTTAATTTGTCCTGCCCCCGCAGGTTTTGCAGCCCTAGGGCGGCCTCCTGCGTCGCTGGCAGGGGCAGCAGGGGCGGCAGCGGCAGTCGGGCCAGGGGCGGCGGCGGCAGCCGGGCCAGGGGCGGCGGCTGGTGGTGGTGGTGGTAGGGGCACTGTGGCTGGCGTACGGGATCTTTTCCCTACGCCCGTGCCTTTAATTTTTCCTGCCCCCGCAGGTTCTGCAGCCCTAGGGCGGCCTCCTGCGTCGCTGGTACCGGTGGCAGGGGTGGCAGTGGTGGTAGTGGTGGTGGTAGTGGTTGTTGCAGTGGCCTGGGTCGTGGTGGCAGTGTCACGAAAGACCAATGACCTCTGTGCCATTGCCCTGCTTGCACGTGTTTTCCGTGCTTTGGGTGCTGGTGTTTCGTCCTCCGAGCTGTAGGGCGTGTCGTACTGGTAGGTAGGGTCTTTGGCAGCCACCCTCTGCCTTCCACGGCGGCTAACACCACCAGAAGGAGGGCTGGTTGTGTCATCAGGGAGCGAGCGTGAGGGACGTGTGGGCTCCATGACTAGTGCTTGGTTACTGGCGCGGTGGTGCTTGCACGAGTGCGGGAGAGCGTTTGGCGGGGTGGTATCGAGAGTTGACACGTAGTACTATATCCACACCAATTTTCAGCCGCCTGACTATTAACGCGCGGTTTTGGTACGCGTTCAAAAGCGTTACTCTGGAGAGTCTTCCCGCAGTCCGCCGGGGGAACTCTTAAGAGTCTTCCCCAGCTCCCGGGTTAAGGACCGTAACTACCTCCATTTTTGTGTCTTGAGAAAAAGTTGCATAGGATCCGGAAATGGCATACCCTTGTATTGTGGGGAGTAATATCAGCTTATCTATCCGCTGATATCCAGGGCGCACTAGGTCGTAGTAATAATCAGCTCCGACCAGTAGCATAAGTCCATTGTTAGCAGAGAGTTGATCATCAGCCAGTTTAAAACCCTTTCTCCTGAGATATTTCAATTGTGGTTGAATCTCTGATGCTACATAGCAACTGGGAAGTTTGTCGACCACCACAGACTTGATGGGACATACATTTTGTCTATATACATAGGAAATCTCCACTACATCATAGTAACTGGATTCAATTTCCCCAGTGAAACCATGGAGACACAAATTCTATTGACTCTTGATGGTACACTTGTAGCGTGGCAAAGATGGCCGCAGAACAAATGACCTCTGTGAGCACTGGTCGAGTAAGGTTCGCGTCATTATATACTTATTATTACTCCCCACTGGCAGTATCATATTAGGAAGCATTTGACATTCTCTAGAAACAATGGACATAGCAGATACTTGATTACCCTCGCTTATATTTTTATCATGTGACTCTTTCGTGGTTCTTCCCCTTTCTTTGCCGTCGTGCCGATCAGACTGGGTACAAAGGGAAAACCAATGTTTTCCCTTGCAATACTTACAGGGTTTGAGGAAGGAATTAGTACAAGTACGGTTGAAGTGGTCTCTTGCCAGACAACTGGTGCACAAATGAAGCGATTTAGCCTTGCCAATTTTCTGTGTAGCCTTAGGATATTTAGGACAGTGATACCATGGATGACCGTGCACACTGCACAATTTACAACCTGATGAAATTGTCCTCTTCTGTTTAGGAGAAGTCTGTACTGGGAAAGCAGCAGTGGATGGCGACATCTCCATGTTTCGGTATTGTCCAGTACTCTCCATGTTAAACACTTCAGTCTGGAACACCTGCACCAACGATTCCAAATCCAGTGGAGTGTCGCTTAGTTGACGTCTTACGATTTCTTCAAGAGGAGAGGGTACTTTGTTCAGGATATTCACATGTAGATTTCCTCCTTAGTTATGGCCATCTTCTCCATTGATTGGAGGAGGCTTTCAACAGAGGCATATTACTCCTTTAATTCCGTCACATCATATGATGGAGGATGTAGAGTGAAGAATTGTGTTATTAATGCAGTCTTGATTACTTCCTCTCTCCCATAAGTTTTCAATAGATCCACTGCAGACTCATAGTTTGCAGCTTCTAGCTTGTACCCCTCTATCAGCATCAAAGCCTCCCCTTTTAACTGTCCACGGAGATATGTAAACCTTTGGATGGATGTAAGAGTCTTATTCCGATGAACGTAACACTAAAAAATATCCCAAAATCCAGTCGAGGTAGTTGGATCCCCAGAAAAGGATGGCAGAGTAAGCTTTGGAAGGTTAAATCCAGCTGCCTTTGGAGTAACAGTAGCATCCTTAACAGTGTGCGATTCTTGAGTTGAAGCTAATCTGGGTAGTGCTGTATTAATTTCTTCAATATATGCAAGCTCTTCCGACATTTCGTCCTCCACCTCTTCAGGACCTGACAACAAACCATATACCTGCTGAGCATAATTGTCAAAAGTAGCAAGCAATTTATTTAAAGTAGCCTTCTTGCCCTTAATCTGATCAGCAGAAGCAGTGTCTAAAAACACGTCAAGATCTCTTAAGCACTTATTCAAGCTTCCTTTCATCCCTCCTTTCAAAATATCCAGCTTCTTTAAATCTGCCATAGTTATATTCTTATATAACTCTCAGAAGCACAAGCAAACAAGTTACATACATTAATCTAAATTATGTGGCAATGGAATTGCCACTCCCAAGCTGAACACGTAACTAGCTACAGTAGGATGATTTATCTGAGCCATGATAGACAAATAGAAGAAACATTGAGTGATATCCATTCAGAAAGAAGGGTAAATGATAAGAAATTACTGATTAGACTACTTAGTTTAGATTAGGCTAGCTGCCCATGCCACAATCATGAGGTCTGACTACTGACTGTCAATCGCTTAGGAATCAACAGAGACCGACTCATGACCGTAACTATAAGTAACTAGCCTAAGAATGTAATTAAAATATGTCACATGAGAAACCCTCCCCACCAGCAAAATAATAATTAGAGTCTCACTACACATAAAAGACACCATGTACAGTCGGTCACCTTTCCGACTGGGCCACCTAATGGTAATTTGGCTGGGATATTTCGCTCTGATATTAGTAAGATCGCTCACTCTCCCCACCCTGAATCTGTTGCATATTATGTCCCATAGATGGCGTCGTTAGATTTTCTGGGATGGAGAGGTAGATAGATAGATAGATAATTAAGTAGATACATAGATAGATAAATAGATAGATAGATCGATATTTAGTGTGAGTGAAAGAGTGAGAAAGAGCTGTCTTACTAAATAGACAGTGAATCTAGCAATACCTACACATTGGTTTGCAAACAATAATATAACTTAAGCTAATAATTCTTAGAGGTAGACTTCACAAAAAACCTGTTTACAGCGTAATTAATATCACGAGATATAACGGTAACCATAAACCTGGTGAAATAATTAACGTAACCATTCCTAGACGATAATTCCCCCCAGGGGATTAAAGGGAGTAAATGGGGGGGGGGGGGGGGGGGAATTATCGTCTAGGAATGGTTACGTTAATTATTTCACCAGGTTTATGGTTACCGTTATATCTCGTGATATTAATTACGCTGTAAACAGGTTTTTTGTGAAGTCTACCTCTAAGAATTATTAGTTTAAGTTATATTATTGTTTGCAAACCAATTTGTAGGTATTGCTAGATTCACTGTCTATTTAGTAAGACAGCTCTTTCTCACTCTTTCACTCACACTATATATCGATCTATCTATCTATTTATCTATCTATGTATCTACTTCATTATCTATCTATCTATCTATCTATCAATATACAGTATATCCTCATTATAGATTAGTATTATCCTTAGCTGATGTGCATTTGCTCTTCTTGGGCTTAATGTTGGGCTCTTAATTTGTATTGTCGATTTGCACCATTTGTTTTTGGGCTCCTCATACCTCTCTGTCTCATACCTAGGGATATGAGGTTTGCCCGACTCGCATGAAATACTCATCACTCCAATTATAACTTATAGCACCAATGTCTATCCTTACCATTACACTTTCTTCACAATACATCTAACCCAGTACCATGAACAAATTAGCCGTATCGCATTTTCATGAATTTAGGAGGAGCATGGAATATTTATTAATTTCTCCTTCTCACCCTTCATTACTAAAAAAATGAATAGTATCGTTACCCATATTACAATAATTATTACTCTGGGATATTTTAATCAAGAATGCTAATATGGTCTTTCAAAGACACATACACACACACACACACACACACACACACACACACACACACACCTGTGTTTCGATTACCACTAATGTTTCACTGTATGCTCGCGCATATCAATATATGTTATGGCTA
Organism: Lithodes maja; assembly: GCA_037953745.1. Lineage (NCBI taxonomy): Eukaryota > Metazoa > Arthropoda > Malacostraca > Decapoda > Lithodidae > Lithodes > Lithodes maja. The sequence goes on from JBAKBP010014844.1 coordinate 17,610, forward strand.
TAGCCATCTCTCTCTCTCTCTCTCTCTGCGTAGGAGTATTGGTTTGGCAGGAGTCACAAGGACCGCACTTTATACCAATTATTATCTTTCACAACTTACTAGGCGCGTTACATGTTGCCAGGGTAGCTCATAAAAAATATTTATCCACTGATATTTTGACAATCAGTCATGTAATGACTTATACCTATTGGCGTCTGGAAGAGAAAATCATGCGTAGGAACTATTCAAGATATACTGAATTTTTGCAACCACGCTAGGCCTGAAGAGACCATAATTATATCACAATTCGGTATAAAGAGGATGGCCGCAACCTCATCCTCGTGGCAGCTGCATATGTGTGTGTGGTTTAACCCACTGAGCCCCAGCTAGTTATAAATAAATGTACCACCAGGGACCGGCAGGCTTTGATTTTTTTTTTCTCCAGAAACAATAGCGAATGGGTTAGGAATGAAGGAAAAACCACAAAAAAAAAAGATCAAAAAGGTCAAAAATTGGTCCTATGGAGCCCCAGAAAACGGATTTTAGAAGAGTAAAAAATTGAAGGCAAAAACACCCAAAAGCCATGTTTTTGCGCGCTCACGCGCACGTGGTTGGCCTTTGAGAATTTTCAACCATCGCCAAGGTTGCGTGGGATACTTACACAGTTCCCATACAAATCTGAGCCCTCTAGGTACCATAGGACCGGAGTAATTGGGACCGGAGTACCTGTGATGACACGTTGTCGTCGCTGGGGTTTAGCGTTACATATATTGCCGACGACACGTTGTCGTCGCTGGGGTTCAGTGGGTTAAAGGCCGATATAACTAAGTTAATGTTTAATTTTAAATGATTAAATCTATGCAAGGGTAATTATATATTATGTGCAGTAAAACATATAAGTTTAACAAGAGACTATCACTTTATACACCGGTAATTATATATATATATGCGTATTCATAAACCGAGTGCACTGTGAGTGATGGCAGATAATATCTGGAGGACAATTTGATTGTAAAACCCTGTTGGGTATTGTTACGGTGACCACTATATGGACTGCTGGATCACTATACTCTGTTTCAGTGACGCTGAGGTGAGAATGGCTCACCTAGATGTCAATCATTCTAGCTGATTGGCTCATGCAACCATGTTCAATGTCTTGTCTTTTAGTAATTATTTATTCCTAAAGGTTTAAATAATAACCATCACACATATCAATCAGCTGGAACAGTCTGTTGATGTTGGGTGAACCATGGGAGTACACGCTGTAGTAGAATAAACGGACCCCTGCCGAAGGATGAGTCAGAAATCAAGAAATTTGAGTGCGTATTGTGCAAGGGCTAGCTTGTGTTAAATGATGATCCTGTGGCTGTGAATTTTGGATATGAGTCAATGGAGCTGGTGGACAGGTTTTGTTACCTAAGAGATACCATCTCTGCCGGTGGTGGGGCCGAGGCTGCCACTGTTGCTAGAATTAGATGTGGTTGGGGGACGTTCAGAGAACTACTGAACATTTTGACCATGAAAAGAATGCTTTTCCCCCTGAAGGGAAGGGTGTATGCCTCATGTGTTAGAAGTGCAATGACGTATGCCTTAGAAACATGGGCCATTAAAGTAGAGGATGTCAATAGAATGGAACGTAATGATATGAGAATGGTGAGATGGATGTGTGGGGCCAAACTGCAGGATGGAATAACTAATAATGATGAGGAGATGCTTAGGTATAAAGAGTATTAGCGAGGAGATGCGTACAAGTAGACTGGGATGGTATGGGCATGTGGATAGAATGGATGAACAAAATTGGGTGAAAAGATGAAGGTCTATGATTGTGGTTGGAGCTGCACCAATGGGTGGATCGAGGAAGACCTGGGATCGGACTATACATGCTGATCTCGAATCGAAAACTTGACAAGTATAGCAGCCCTTAACAGGGTTGCCTGGAACGCCGCCATTAGGACAAGCAACTAAAACTGCACGTATGTGTGAAAGACTCCGTCTTAACATTTTATGTATGTATGTATGTAGACAGCACCACTTATCATGCTAATGCTACCACAGAAAGTGTAACAGGCAGTCAGACAGTCAATAGCCAATCCTTCATTCCCGTTAAATAGGTATGGAGGATTAGCAAGGGACATTAGAAAGGGAACAATGAAGACAGGGAGAAAATTAATATAATAAACACCTGCCAAAATCAAGCACACTAACATTCGGAACAACACTCAGCATCCATTCACCAGGCCTCAATATCATTGGCTTCACCTCAGATGATATACATTTCCACAACAAAGTCTCTTCACAACATAGGGGATGATGACATTCCAGGTTTGTCAATTAAAAGGTTACAAGTACCTTTACATGTTCTTCCTAACAAACTTTCTCCATTCATTCCTGTAACAACAATCAAATATAAAATGCGTGTTAATAGTTCATGCATTGACCATGAACCTCCCAACCGTGGTTCACCCTTATTGTTTTGGCTACAATTATACATTTTATTGAGGCTAGTGCTAGATAATTTCGTTCAGTATTGGAGCCGCGGCAGTCGAGTGGCAAGCACGCTCATGTGTGAATCTGCTTGACCTGGCTTCCATCCTAGCCAGAGCGGACCTATTTAGTGGGTGTGAAACTCAGGTGTCTGAAGCAACTGCCAGCAGCCCCTTCTTTGTATCCTCCTACTTTATCTATCCTAGTTTCAGAGCCAAAGGCGGATGTTGTGCATATGTGCACAACAAAGTTACTTGCTCTCGTGTTCCCGATTTTGACTCCTCTGAATTCTCAAATTTATGGCTCTAACTTTCCTGTCATTGGTATACTAAATATTTATGTGCTGTTCTGTGCGGGGAAGAACAAGGTTATGATCTTCGAAAGGGGTGAAGCCACAGAGTGTGAGGTGAAGTTGAACGGTCAGGCTATGGAGATTGTCAGCTCATTAAGTATCTGGGCAATGTACTGAATAAAGATGGAAGTATGGATGAAGAAGTGTAAGAGAGGGTGCAACAGGGGAAGAGGGTTGTAGGAACGTTGAAAGCAGTAACAAGAAATAGGGTGGTCAGCATGGAAGTAAAGAAGTCCTTACATGTCAGTGCAGTAATCCCGAAATTGACTTACGGAAGTGAAACATGGACATTGGTGGAGATACTCAGACCAAGAGTGAGAGGGGTGGAAACGAGTTACTTGAGAAGTGTGTGCAGAGTTACATGGACGGATAGACATATGAATAAGGAAGTAAGAGGGAGGCGTGGTATGGAGGTAGATGTGCTGGAAAGTGTGAAAAGGAACACCTTGAGATGGTTCGGCCATATGGAACGTATGGGAAACGAGAGAATGACTAAGAGGGTGTGCGAGAGCGAGGTGGAGGGACAGGCCGTAAACTGAGAGAGAGGTGGAAGGATAGAGTGAAGAAGTATATGAATGAAGGCGATGTGGTCGGGAGGAGGGGCGTCGACTGACTGGGGACAGAGGTGCATGGGGGCGTTTCGTTCGTGGCCACACCTTCGGGGATCACGGCATCAGGAAATGCAGTAAATAGATAGACTATCTTTCCCCTAACTCTACCGACTTTCCCAAATTCTTTCATTATCTAAACTCTAAAGTGGAACACAGTTTATCCATTTCTCCTTTCTCTGAAATCTCCATCTGAGGAGATTTCAACGTTCACCACTGCTGATGGCTCTCCTCTCATTCCACTGACCAACATGGTGAACAAGCCTATGCCTTTTCTATCCTAAATGACCTAGAGCAGTTGGTTCAGCAACCTACCCGTATCGCCTCGGAGATCGGCCCAACATTCTTGACTTGTTTCTAACTTCTAACCCATCTTCTTATACTGTAAATCCTTTCTCTCCTTTGGGCTCCTCCGACCATAACTTATTTCTGTCACCTGTCCTATCTCTCCAGTTCGGCCACCTGATCCTCGTAGCCGGCGGTGCCTGTGGCACTTTGGCGCTGCCGACTATGAGGCTCTCTAGCAGTACTTCTTTATTTTCCCATGAAAATATTTTGGCTTCCGTGGCCGGGGACCTTCGGAGAGTGCTGAATGCTTTACCGAGGTAATCCTATCGGGCATGGAGGCATACGTTCCATTTTCTTCATCTCAGACTAATGCAAACAAATCTTGGTTTATTCACGCTTGTTCTACTGCTGTCCGCAATAAGGAGGAACCATTCCAACCGTACCGACGCCTTCAAACTCAATTATCTCATTCTTCCTATGTTTCTACCTGGAATAAAGCCAAATCTGCTCTTCGTCTTGCCAAACACTCTTTCATCAATAACAAATGCACTGAACTACCCAACTCTAGCTCTTCCCAAGCTTTCTGGCATCTAGCCCAAACCCTTTCCAACAATTTGTCTTCCTCGTCTTTCCCTCTCCTTTTCCACTCTGATGGCACAACCATCACTTCTTCCTCTGACAAAGCTGAACTCTTCACTCAAACTTTCACTAAAAACTTCACCTTGGGTGATTCCAGTGCTATTCCTCCCTCTCCCCTACTTATGCCTATTATCCAATATCTTCTAAAGATGTACTTTCTACCCTCTCTGGGCTTATTACTAACAAGGCATACTGTCCGGATGGTGTTCCTCCTGTTGTACTCAAAAACTGTTCTTCCATGCTGACTCCCTGCTTAGGCAAACTCTTTTGTCTCTGTCTATCCTCTAACGTCTTCCCTTCTTGCTGGAAGTTTGCTCTCATTCAACCTGTCCCAAAGAAGGGTGACCACTCTCAACCCTCCAACTATCATCCTATTGCTCTCATCTCTTCTATCTCTAAAGATTTTGAATTTTCAAAATTTCTTAAGCATTTCTCTTCTCATTATATACTTCAGATCGCCAGTATGGCTTCCTTAAGGGTCGCTCTACTGGAGATCTTCTTTCATATCTTACTAACTCCTGGTCATCCTCATTTCGGGACTTCGGTGAGACCTTTTCTATTGCGCAAGACATATCGAAGGCCTTAGATATAAGAGTTATAAGAGTTTCTACCGTATTTCGTCATTATCCTGTAATTTAATGCCATTATCTCGTATATTATTCGTGTATTTCTATATAATATTCCCTAATATCAATAAGTCCTTTTCCTTTATCCGTATAATGTATTCTGCTTCTATAAGGTTTAGCCTTAGAACATGGCGACCACCTAAATTACATAAATGTGTTAATAGTTCTACTGAGTCTTTCTTAAACCTATCCTACGATTACCTTACCTCAGAGAACATAATCTGTTTACAATAGGACTACTCGGCTAAATTATACGAGGTTAAGGGGAGATGGGTAATTTTTCTGGTCCCCCTTCTTTTTCATGTTTAGCCCCATTAGTTTTCTGATTATAAGACATTCGGCCCATTAGTTTGGCGATTTTAAGACTTTTCGCCCCATTTCTTTGTCAATATTAACCCTCCCAGCTCCGGCAACTTAAATATCTAACATATGGTAAGACCTCTAAATTTGCCATGAAATACCAGGCTGGGCGAGTTTTCGAAGCCTTGAGTATTTCTGTATTTTCATCCACCAGAATGCTGTTTATTGTGATGTATCATATGTCAATGGAAAGAGGAATATTTATAGTACATGATACAAAAAAAAAAAAAATGTAAATAAATCGAAATATGAAAGTGTAAATGAGCCCGGAATACAATTATTTCCCATGCAATTGTCTTCACACCGTCTTATCTCTAAATTGTGAGTGATGACCATATATTTGTTTTGCTCAAATAATAGTATTTTTTCCCCTCTTTCCAAATCTGAAAACAGAAATTGTTTATCTTCAATAGTTCTCAAGCAGTGACCGAAAAAACAAAATATATGATTTTGATTGATATGGTTTATAACATTTTCGATTTATTTCGTTGTTACGAAGTGTATGGTCTTAAATTTAGGCTGTATGCATACCGCAAATAATGCTGATGAGTATAAAAAAAATAGAAGTTCCTACGACAAATACTTTTTGCGCTATGAATATTTGAAATGAAGAGCCAAAATGCGAATATTTACGCTTCACCCGTCTCTGTTCCGCCGACGCTAGCCGGGTTCCGAGCTGTTCCCCACCTCGTCGTTGCGTTATTTGCTTGGATACGTATATAACTGTATATATCACCAGAATCGGAAAATTGTGCTCTTTCTAATGGTGAAAACCAAAACAATATAGCGTAATTGGTTCGCGAGCTACGCGCAATTGTTACCATGCATTGTTATTGTTATGTAAATATATGAGAATGTTTGTACAGTTGTATATCTTTGCCACAATGTACAACACTTTTATATAAATATATAAATAAATATATATATATATATATATATATATATATATATATATACAAGGTGTCAAACAAAATACAAAGAATGGTAACAAAAATATTTGTGTGTGTGTGTGGGTATCTATATTTACTGTATATATATATATATATATATATATATATATATATATATATATACAGTATATATATATATATACCGCTATATATATATATATATATATATATATAAATTAATATACAGTATACATACAAGGTGTCATAAATATATATATATACCGGTATATATATTTATGTGATATATATATAAAATAAATAAAATAAAAATATAAATAAAATGAAATAAATAAAATAAAATAAATAACAACAGTAATAAATAAAATAAATAAATATATAAATAAAATAAAAATATAATAATAATATAAATACTCAATTATGGGCCTTGGGCTTGCTCGGGACCTTGGGGCTGATCTGCTAGACACCCTGGGGAACAGGAATAAAATAGAAAAAACAAAAAAAATATATATATATACCGGGTATATTATATATATATATATATATATATAAATAAAATAAATTAAATACAAAATATAATAATGATATAAATACTCGATTATGGGCCTTGGGCTTGCTCGGGACCTTGGGGCTGATCCGCTAGACACCCTGGGGAACAGGAATAAAAAATATATATATATATATATATATATATATATATATATATATATATATATATATTATATATATACAGGTATACAGTATAATATTTTATATAAAATAAATAAAATAAAAAATATAAACATAATATAAATACTCGATTATGGGCCTTGGGCTTGCTCGGAACCTTGGGGCTGATCCGTTAGACACCCTGGGGAACAGGAATAAAAAACAAAAAACAAAAAATATATATATACCGGGTATATATATATATATATATATATACATATATATATATATATATATATATATATATATATATATTATATATATATATATATATATATATATATATATATATATATAAATAAAAAAAATAAAAAAAATATATAATAATAATATAAATACTCGATTATGGGCCTTGGGCTTGCTCGGGACCTTGGGGCTGATCCGCTAGACACCCTGGGGAACAGGAATAACAAAACAAATATATACGGTATATACAGTATACAGGTATATATATAAAATAAATAAAATAAACATAAATAAAATGAAATTAATAAAATAAAATAAATAGAAACAATAATAAATCAAATAAATAAATATTTAAATAAAATACAAAATATAATAATAATATAAATACTTGATTATGGGCCTTGGGCTTGCTCGGGACCTTGGGGCTGTTATATACTGTATATAGGCTATATATAATATACATATATAATATATACTGTAATATGACTAAAATTCCATAGAGTACTTACCATACTTCCTGTAAGCATTCCTGTGACATCTTCGTGATTATGTATTTATTTCGTAGGCAGTATTTATTGATAAATATATTTGTCCTTCAAGCAAAAAATAGTGTAAAGTCATCAATGATACCTAGACAAAACTGCATCAATACTCAAGGGGTTAACCAAGATTCACTCCCCTCAGTCACAAGTAACATCTTATATACTTATATACAGTAGTTCAAATTATTCACTAAACACTTTCACTGGGTAGATGTAATAATCCATAATTGCCTGCCTATAGCTAGGCATGGTGGGCCAGAGGGAGGGAGCCCAGAATTTAAAGGGCCGGGACCCTGCCTCACAGTCTGGGGGCCTGGAAACTACTGACTTTACAAAGGCCCGGGCTCCTCAGAGAGGGACGCTATGGGGTTGCTAGATACTTCCTTTTGTAACTTACTAATGCCTAACTTACCAGTCCAAATTGAGTCAAAATCGAGTCATAAACTTATTTTTGGCGAATATTTCTAACTTACAGGTGGCATTATGACGCGATTGCGTCATAAGAATGCGAGAGGGTTAAGACTGTTCGTGTTATTTAGGTGTCGATTTTTTCCTGGCGAGCAATAGAGAGCTTGTAATTTAAGTGGAACCGGCCTTCAGCCAGAAAATGTTTCTATCGAAAAATGTGCAAATTTATCTTGAAGGAGTATCTTGGGGGGAGTGTTTTTTTTTTAAGTTTGATGGAGGTCTAGGGAAGAAACTAATAAAATTATAAAAAAGATACATTAATGAGCAAATATAAGTGAACTATCCCCCTTTAAGGCAAAGTATATGCTAGGTTGTTGTTGTTGTAGTTCCCCAGGCTGTCTGACCGAGCAGCCCCAAGGTCCCGAGCAAGGCCAATGCCATAACCGAGCGTCCCCACAGAACCCTCCTTGCTTACCACTAAGAAAGCTTAGGTGCCCGAAGCCACTTCCAAGCGAGGAGCTGAGGAGGGCATCGAAATGCCCGGGACACCAAAGACCCACCCAAGGGCCTGTGCCCCTCAACAATTATGAAGGGAAAGTTGAAGGGCAAAGGAAAAATGTGATGCTTTGGCTCCCAGTCTGCCAACATCGAGGTTGGCAGTAGGGAGGTCACTCCGCGGAAAAGACACCGTCACATGATATCTAGGAAATATAAAGTGGAAGGAACAGTCAGAGTAAGCTATGGGTATGGCAGAGAATGCTCAACTCACATTCTGATAGACCAGCCCATCTCCAAAGTATATGCTAGGTTAGATAGGTCGGCTTAGGATATGCTAGGTTAATATAGTGTTGGTTTGTAGGACAACATAAGTAAACTAGGGGGGCACTTGGTAGAGCGTATATACCTTCGCCTACACTGGCTGGTTCTTCACCATTAATGTTATAGACCTAAATTTTCTTCTGATTTCTGAATCTGGGTTCTAGGATATGATCATGATCGCCTCCTAAACTGAAGTAGGTTCAACACTTTGGGAGATACCTTGTTTACAGACTAACATACAAACAAACGGAGACGAACATATAAACTTCAGGTCAGGACAATACGAATGGCAAATTATTCTAACAGTCAGCTACACATTCATGGACCCCCATAAGAGAGAGAGAGAGTCATTTGGTCGAATTTTACCCTCGCTTGTATTTCTGTTTGTCAATAAACAGGAAATCTCAACCGATGTTCACAACAGTTCCTGGGCAGATAGGATATGCACCGAGGAAGAAGTGATTCCATTTAGGAGGTGATCGGTAGAGCACATACCTCTGCCAACGTAGGCGGAGATATGCGCTCTACCGAGTGCACTTTTAGTTGTTTTTGTTGTTTTCTCCTGCTATCTGTGGCGACAGGGTGGTTCCACAACAGACTGGGTGGAGGGGAGGGAAAGGGGGGTTTAGAGGATGGGTGAAAGTGGGGATTTTAAATACCCCCTCCTATCAGTAGACCTCTCTCTCTCCCTTTCCCTCTCTGAAGGTGGTCGACAGTAATTCAATTGATACGTTTAAGAACAGACTGGACGATCATCTGATGAAGATTGGATTAATATGAATTATTCAGTAGGTATGTGTAATTTCCCTTTCAAACTAATGTCTTTCTATACTCTATACAAACTTTCCTTGTGGGCATTTCCTGACCCATAAGGTTACACTTCATCTAAGGCCGGACCACCTAGTTGGGACGGCAAGGTATGTGAAACTCAGTGTGTGTGTGTGTGTGGGTGTGTGTGGGTGTGTGTGTCTGGTCTGTGTCGACCAGAATATTTGACTGGCTAGTTTAGACAGTACCGCTCATGCAGTAGCCAAACTTAATGGGAATCAAGATCACTCCACTATCTCTTCTAAACCCAGGGTGTACTACATCGTAGTAATGATCTGCGCCCAGCAGTATATTGTTACGGCTGGATCGGCAATACATATTCGGGATTCTTGATCGTAGGACAGAAATGGCTTATGTGACAACGACACGCTCGATTCCAGTCCCAAATACTATATGCTCCAGACAACAAAAGCACCAACGCCCTACAGAGTTATCGTCTATGGTAACGAGGTACCTTAACTCGGCGAAAGTGTACAACAGGGGTAGGCTATGAGGCTAAACTCCCTCAGACATTTATAGGTTACGTTATTACTAAAGAAATGCAATACTCAAGAAACTACGTTAATATTAAGCCTCTAATAATGTAGAATAGAAGCAGGCTAAAGGTATGACAGTGAAATGCTAAATGACAAATGTACACGCCTACTTGAAAGCGCGTGCACTAGAATAACTGTCCCCTACTAACATGCACTAGCATGTAGCATACAAGATGTTCATGATCCAGTAGATACCTAATAATACACATGGAAGGAACATAAACAGTAGTCACTTATTGTAATAATGAATCTATACTTGGAATAACTAAAAGGTTGCAGGCAACAGTACTGCGCCGGTAGCCTACTACCGCATAGGCTACTTCGCTTCTCTCACTCTGTCTCCCCTCTGAGTCCGTATGCGCCCTACGCAATAGAACTCCGGAAACAGCAGCAAAACGACAGTGCAGTTAATTGATACATGAAAGTATTAATAGTGTTGTCTTGTGTGTGAGTAATGTGTATTGTAAAGTGTTACATACATAAACTTAAAGAGAGCTGCAATGCATAGTAAAATAAAGATATCACCCACTCATCATCCCCATGTGTTCTAGCTAGCAGGCCAAGTCACAGGAACAACGAGTCCCAGCACCGAAAGCGAGAACCCAGGAAAAGACTGCAGAGAACACAAGGACAGATAAATTACGTTACTCTACTATACCGGCACTACGAGCGAGCTGTAGTCTCTGGTACTGCACTCGCTCCTGGCTCGGTAGGCAAATCAAGGCTAAGTCCTCGCCCCTCTACAGACAACTCCTGGGCATGGTCGGGCTCTTACACATGGCACTAGTCTAGTCACAAATTGGATGATGAGCTGGGCATATAACTCGTGAACATGTAGAACGTTCACCAACTATCCTCATCAAGAAGATCGCTGTTCACATTAACCCCTTAAATCTAATACATGTAAATATATGCTTGTCCTAAGAGTAATATGAGAGGTGAGTGCTGAAACTCCTTTAGAACCTCAAGGGAAGGGTATGCATTTAAATAGAGAGAAGAATGAAATGAGAGTAATGTCGTCAGAGAGAAAGAGTGCAACCGTGAGAAATTGGGAGAGAGGGCAAGGGATGTTAGAATCTCAAAGGTTCTAGGCAACCTGATCATGGAACACACAGTGAGCCTCCAGGCAATGTGCAGCACGACAACATGGGCAGCCCAGGCAGCATAGGCAGGCGGCAATGGACTACCAACCCTGTCGCACCTAGCTATAAGCGCAGGGCTGCCAACCGGTCCATACGTCTGGCAACCACCCCCCCGGCAGCGTGGCGCATTGCTACCCTCTCGCTCTGAAGTCTAACTCACTCTCTCTCTCTGAATTCCTATTGTCTCATCTATCAACTTCTCTATTGATACTACATATTAAATGGAAGGTCTCGACATGGCTTAAAACAAAACCCACCACTGGTTAGCACATGACGAGACCTTTGCAGAGATACAAAGAACATAGTTATACGTTGTCACACTCAATATAGGCAGCCAGCACGGTACAGTGGTACGGACGGTACAGTGGAGTACCAAGGAGTACAATCAGGTTACGTTGCCACGCACTGGGTGCGTCACAGCCCCCACAAGATTTTAGATAATCGACCTTAGAAGCATTATCAAAATCTGACAGGCAACCAACCGACCTGCTACCCTTAGCTGCCACTAATTGCAAAAGGTGCACAACAACTGAAGTGTGAATTATACATAAAACACAATATCGCATGCATCATGCTACAACATTAAAGACTTACAAAACTAAAAAAAAAATTTCTCGTTTATTTTATTGTTTTATAATCTTTTTGGACGGCGTTATGATAGCCTAATTTTACTCCTGCTCAACCCACACACCGTGCACGACTATCCTGGATCATCAACCCTTGATAGACAATCTGCTATCACGTTCCCACTCCCGGCAATATGCTGAATGTTGAGATTATACTCTTGGAGCATTAGGGACCACCTGGTCAACCGCATATTCCGATTGTGAAACTGATTTAGGAATTTCAAGGGATGATGGTCCGTATAAATCGTCACTACCGGGCCGTAGGCTGGAACATAAACTTCGAAATGTTTGAGCGACAAAACGATAGCAAGAAGCTCCTTCTCTATAGTCGAGTAATTCCTTTGTGCCGAATTAAACTTGCGAGAAAAGAAGCTCACTGGGTGTTCCAAGCCCTCGGAATCAGTCTGCAGTAACACTGCCCCGGCACCCACACCGCTGGCATCAGTCGCCAGCTGAAAACTCCTGGAGAAGTCTGGGGCTCTCAAAATCGGATGTGTACACAGCAGGTGCTTGACTAGGTCGAAAGCCCTCTGACACTCCGCAGCCCAGCAGAACTTCACTGACTTCGACAGTAGATCAGTTAACGGTGCTAAGACAGTCGAGTATCCCCGGATGAAGCGCCTATAATAGCCTATCATACCTAGGAACCGCATGACCTGGCGCTTAGTGGTGGGCCTGGGAAACATATTGATAGCCTGTATCTTGCTCAGGGGGGGGCACACCCGGCCTAACCCGACCACGAAGCCAAGATACTGCACAGTAGCCTTTACAAACTCGCACTTCCTCAGGTTCACCACCAGCCCAGCATCGTGCAACTTCCCAAACAGGGTCTCTAAGTGCCTTAGGTGATTTTCAAAATTGTCATCATACACTATCACGTCATCAAGGTAGACCGTGCAGTTAGGGATTTCGTCACAAATATCGTTCATCAGGTTCTGAAACGTGGCAGGTGCGTTCTTAAGCCCATAAGGCATTACGTTACATTGGTAGGTCTTGCCATCTACCACAAAACCACAAACTTGCTTAGCTCGGTCCGACAGGGGTACTTGCCAGTAGCCTTTTACAAGATCAATTTTAGTAAGGTACTTTGCATTCCCTATCTTGTCCACGCTGTCGTCAACTCGAGGCAAAGGGTAAGGGTTGGTAGTGGTCAAGCCATTTAGCCTACGAAAATCTATGCAGAACCGCACCTTGCCGTCAGGTTTTGGCTGCAACGTGACGGGTGATGTCCACTTCACATAACCTTCAGTGATCATCCCTCTCTCAACCATGTACTTTAACTCCTCCCGTAAAGCTGGCAACTTTACCGGGGGCACACGGTAGGGCACTGACTTGAAGGGCACATTATCACCGACGTCCACGTCGTGCGTTACCTGAGTAGTGAGACCTGGGTGTTCGGCGAAAACAGAGGGGTATGACCTGAACAGGCCTAGGACAGCAGCACCCTGGTGCTCAGGCAGGTGACTTACAGCTTGCCTAGCCTCTTGTTCAGTATTCCCCGCCCACTGTTCCGCGGAAATGACACAGTCCCAGCTATCCTCCTCAGCAGCATGACTGTCCCCACCTCCTTCTCCACCCTGGCCGCTGCAGGCCAGCACAGGGACAGTGAGAGGCTCTGAGGGGCGTCTCACATACTCTTTCATGAGGTTAACATGACATAACTGATGTTTTTTCCTACGGTCAGGTGTTGCAACGAGATAATCAAGGTCGGACAGTTTCTTAGCCACCACATACGGCCCAATGAACTTGGCAGAAAGGGGGTGTCCAGGCAAAGGTAAAAGCAACATTACCTCCTGACCCACCGAAAACTCCCGAAGCTTCACCTTGGCGTCATACTGGTGCTTCATGACCGCCTGTGCATTAACCAAGTTATTACCTGCCGCTGCCATGCAACCTATAAGTCTCTCCCGGCTCTCAAGGATATATTTAAGTACAGACCCCGGCTTCTCTTCGCCCTCCCAGATCTCTTTCACCATACTTAAAGGTCCTCTCACATTATGGCCAAAGACTAGTTGATTTGGACTGAACCCCAGGCTCTCTCCTGGGACTTCACGTGCAGCGAACAGAACATACGGCAGACCCAAATCCCAATCAGTGTCATGTTCTGCACAGTAACAGCGTAGCATACTCTTCAGGGTCGAGTGCCACCGCTCCAAGACTCCCTGACTCTCGGGATGGTAGGCTGACGACACTACAGAACATATACCGTGCAACTGAAGGGTTTGCTTGAACAATTTGGATGTAAAATTGCTCCCCTGGTCTGACTGCACCTCACGTGGAAATCCATAACGGGAACAGAACAATAATAAGTTTTTAACAACTGCCTTTGCCGAGCCGTTTCTCATGGGGTATGCGTCCGGGTATCTCGTAGCCACATCCATGATTGTCAACAGGAATTTATTGCCACTACTAGTAGGCGGGAAAGGGCCAACCAAATCTACTACAACTTTGCTGAACGGAGGCCCGGTGACAGGTATGGGAAATAAAGGTGCCTTCGGGATTGTCTGGTTAGGCTTCCCCGTTGTCTGGCAGGTCGCACACCCAGCCACCCATGCACAGACATCAGCCTTGACCCCAGGCCACCAGAAAAACCTGCCCAATGCCGCCAATGTTTTTGTTACCCCCAAATGACCCGCCACCGGCACATCATGCGCCAGACACAATAAGGACTCTCTATACTTATTTGGAACAACCACCTGGTCTACTACCCTCGCACCGCCCTCCCACTTCGATTTGGGGTCTAGAAATCTGCGGTACAATATCCTGTTGAGCCTAAAGAAATCTCCCGGCTTCGCATCCCCATCTTCCTCCAACTCTATGGCACCATTGCTATAACGAGCTAGGCTAGCGTCTTGCAGCTGCTGCTCACTAATGTCCCTGGGCGTCAATGCATCAAGATGGTTTTGTAATAAGACATTACCCCGGCTAGTAGGCTCTACTGCCTTAGTGGCTCTCGCTACAGCTCTTGCCTCACGCGAAGTCTTACCCAACTCTGCCTTGTTACACACCATATCTGGGCCAGAGTCAACTCCCGTGTTTATTATAGGTCCAAGTACCGAATCACCGAGAAGTGCAGCAGAATCAATGTCCCTTTTCCTGCCCTTAGCAACCTTCTCCTGATCCTTCCTCCACTGTCCCCGAGGTTGAGTGCTAGGCTGTGCAGGAGCCGCAGAGCGAGATCGGGTTACCACACAGGCCATCTTATCCTGTTGGCACCTCCCAACCCATTCCCGATTCTCACGATCCACGTCGGCCGCCCTCTCGGCAACGACTAAGGGTGGAGTCCCGGAAGTGGGCACCGCAAAGTCGTTGCCGAGAAGAAGGTCGACGCCCTCAACTGGCAAACACTCAACGATCCCTACATCCAGCTCCCTGCACACCTCTCCCACTCTCAACTCCAACCTCACAAGTGGGTATGACCTCGTAGCATTTATACCCTGCACCACAACAACTCTGGCCGCATTTATCGGTTTCCCTGTGAAGTTCCTCAACAAAGTTTGCGAAGCCCCCGTATCCCTCAGCAAGTCAACCCTCCGTAGTTCACTCCCCCAGCTCACAAACCCGTGCCCCCGATGGCTACAGAAAGTGTCCCGGACAGGTGTCGAGCCTTCCGTACGCTTCTTTACCGCGTGTGCCTCAGCTGCTGACAACCTACCCCGGGCAGTTGCTGCAGCCTTCAGAGACACACCGATACTGTGAACCAATGACACCGGCTTAGCGGGAGTGTTACTAGGGCACTCACGTGAATAATGGCCTAGCTTCTGACATTTGTAACATTTCACATCCCCAATGGGCTTCTTCCCTTGTGCGGGCGAAGAAGGGGCCTGACCTTTAGTAAATGGGAGAGGCTTGTGTTTGTAGGTGTTATTAGGTGCAATGCATTTAGTGTGGTTATGTGTGTCATAGGATTTGTTATTATCGAAAACTCTGGTGGGTGGGGTATAGCGCCCCTTCTGCCCTGACTCAGCCCTCTGAGCGGCACCGCAACCACGAATCAATGATAATCTGAGGTCTGCCATCTTGGCAGCCTCCTCTACTGTCTTGGGACATTTTTCCTTAATGTTCAGCGTTAGATCGGTTCCAGTACATTTGTAAAACTGTTCCAGATAGAAAAGTTGCTTAATTTCCTCAGCCGACTCTGCGTGCTCGGACCGAAACCAGTTATTACCTGCATCTGTTAAGTCCCGTGCGTGCTCCATAAAACTGACGTCGCTCTTCTTATTCACGCCACGGAACTTCAATCTATAAGTTTCGGGTTGCAGTTCGTAGGCCCGGAGCACAGCCTCCTTCACCAGTCCATACACTACACTCTCGTCCAGTGACAGTGCATCGTAGGCTTTCAACCCCTTACCCACTAGACGTGATGAAACTAATGCTGCCCATTTAACCTCCGGCCAGTCATACTCACGACACTTCTTTTCGAAACGAGCAAAAAACTCAGTCACTGCTGTCTCATCAAATGCGGGTACTAACTTAATTAAATGCGAAAGTGAGTCTGTAACCCGGTGCCCACCACCGAGATGACGCCCCGTGGTCTCTACTCTAGACTTCTCGACATCCATTTCAGCCTGGTACCTGGTTGCATCCTGATTGGCTTGGATTCTAGCAACCTCTATGCGTTCTATACTAGCCTGTTGTATCTGAGTCTCCTGCAGCTTAATCCGTTCTATACTAGCCTGTTGTATCTGAGTCTCCTGCAGCTTAAAATTAGCTAGTTCTAGCTGAAATAACATCTCAGGAGACAGGCCTGGGGGGGGAGAGCACAAAATGGGGGATCCACACCGAGACGTGTTTACGGGTAAGCCAGCTTGCCCTTGAGAACCCTCCTGCTGCATCGTGCTAAGACTCGCTGGCTGAGGGCCCAGCTCAGGGGTAGAGTGGAATGGAGGCTTGGAGGGAACCCCCCAAGACCCCACTCCACCCACCGCCCAATCGCCATCACCCAACAAACATGCCACCAAATTCTTCTTGGGCCAACTGTCAGGACAGTCCCGCCCCAAAACCGTGGCTAAACAGCGAAGACCGTAACAATCAATAGCCTGCAGGCGCTGTTCGGTCAAAGGTGTCTGCAAAAATGCCCGGGCATCCCTCTCTCCACTTATAACACTCCCCTCCCTAAACATCTGTTGTACTTGCTGGTTACTAGGCTGTACCGTGTTATCCTCCCCCGTAAATGATGAGTCATTAGACATAGTGCTGGTTATACAATTGCTGTTCATAAAAAAAAAGAAGTGCTTATTACTAATTGCAGTCTCGACTCACAAAATGTTAAAGATGCTTGAATGACTCTACTCTAGACACCCCCAACGAGACAATCTGCAAGTCCACCAATACAATAATGACACAATAAAAATTCCTCCAATATGCAAGAAAATTCTAGCCAGCTCTACTAGGTAGCATAGAATAGTTCTCCAAAAAACATGTGATAGGATACTACTGAATCCTGGCAAGGTCGCCATTTTGTTACGGCTGGATCGGCAATACATATTCGGGATTCTTGATCGTAGGACAGAAATGGCTTATGTGACAACGACACGCTCGATTCCAGTCCCAAATACTATATGCTCCAGACAACAAAAGCACCAACGCCCTACAGAGTTATCGTCTATGGTAACGAGGTACCTTAACTCGGCGAAAGTGTACAACAGGGGTAGGCTATGAGGCTAAACTCCCTCAGACATTTATAGGTTACGTTATTACTAAAGAAATGCAATACTCAAGAAACTACGTTAATATTAAGCCTCTAATAATGTAGAATAGAAGCAGGCTAAAGGTATGACAGTGAAATGCTAAATGACAAATGTACACGCCTACTTGAAAGCGCGTGCACTAGAATAACTGTCCACTACTAACATGCACTAGCATGTAGCATACAAGATGTTCATGATCCAGTAGATACCTAATAATACACATGGAAGGAACATAAACAGTAGTCACTTATTGTAATAATGAATCTATACTTGGAATAACTAAAAGGTTGCAGGCAACAGTACTGTGCCGGTAGCCTACTACCGCATAGGCTACTTCGCTTCTCTCACTCTGTCTCCCCTCTGAGTCTGTATGCGCCCTACGCAATAGAACTCCGGAAACAGCAGCAAAACGACAGTGCAGTTAATTGATACATGAAAGTATTAATAGTGTTGTCTTGTGTGTGAGTAATGTGTATTGTAAAGTGTTACATACATAAACTTAAAGAGAGCTGCAATGCATAGTAAAATAAAGATATCACCCACTCATCATCCCCATGTGTTCTAGCTAGCAGGTCAAGTCACAGGAACAACGAGTCCCAGCACCGAAAGCGAGAACCCAGGAAAAGACTGCAGAGAACACAAGGACAGATAAATTAGGTTACTCTACTATACCGGCACTACGAGCGAGCTGTAGTCTCTGGTACTGCACTCGCTCCTGGCTCGGTAGGCAAATCAAGGCTAAGTCCTCGCCCCTCTACAGACAACTCCTGGGCATGGTCGGGCTCTTACACATGGCACTAGTCTAGTCACAAATTGGATGATGAGCTAGGCATATAACTCGTGAACATGTAGAACGTTCACCAACTATCCTCATCAAGAAGATCGCTGTTCACATTAACCCCTTAAATCTAATACATGTAAATATATGCTTGTCCTAAGAGTAATATGAGAGGTGAGTGCTGAAACTCCTTTAGGACCTCAAGGGAAGGGTATGCATTTAAATAGAGAGAAGAATGAAATGAGAGTAATGTCGTCAGAGAGAAAGAGTGCAACCGTGAGAAATTGGGAGAGAGGGCAAGGGATGTTAGAATCTCAAAGGTTCTAGGCAACCTGATCATGGAACACACAGCGAGCCTCCAGGCAATGTGCAGCACGACAACATGGGCAACCCAGGCAGCATAGGCAGGCGGCAATGGACTACCAACCCTGTCGCACCTAGCTATAAGCGCAGGGCTGCCAACCGGTCCATACGTCTGGCAACCACCCCCCCGGCAGCGTGGCGCATTGCTACCCTCTCGCTCTGAAGTCTAACTCACTCTCTCTCTCTGAATTCCTATTGTCTCATCTATCAACTTCTCTATTGATACTACATATTAAATGGAAGGTCTCGACATGGCTTAAAACAAAACCCACCACTGGTTAGCACATGACGAGACCTTTGCAGAGATACAAAGAACATAGTTATACGTTGTCACACTCAATATAGGCAGCCAGCACGGTACAGTGGTACGGACGGTACAGTGGAGTACCAAGGAGTACAATCAGGTTACGTTGCCACGCACTGGGTGCGTCACAATATACACCTCCTTCAAGTCACTCACAGGATCAGACAGGTAGAGGCCTTTCTTACGAAGTGCTTGCTCTACTTTATGAACTCCAACAGATTGATAGTCTGGGAGTTCATCGACCACCACATACTGTAAGAAGTGTTTCTTCTTACGGTAGACATAAGCAATTTCTACAACTTCATAATCTCTATTGCCGGTCACTCCTGTGAATCCTTGTAACCGAAGGGTCTCACTACCTACTACACAGTGTTTTTAACCATACAGCACTGACCTCTTTAAGAAGGATCGTTGTGAGCCCTGGTCCAGGAGTAACTGACAGACTTGTGTCCTGCCATAACCTTTTAAGGGTATTCTGATTGTGGGCAAAATGGTGGTGTCTTTCCTACTGCCTAGCATCATTGTTGCAGTAACCCCTATCTTATCCTCCTTAACTAGACTACCTGTGGGTCACAATTTGTCAAAATGATGGCCCTCACAGTTCCGACAGGGCCTTAAATAGGTAGCAGCTGTACACTTACCCTGCATACCATGTTCCTTACTTAAACAACCCTTGCACAATTTTAGCTTCCTGCTTGAGCTAATTTGGCTTCATTGATTTGATATTTCGTACAGTTTAGCCATTTATGCTTGGGATTGTTACATAGCCTACATGATGATTGTGGTTTCTTGCATAATTCTTCAACCTTCCTTTTAGACCCTACCATCATATTAATTGAACCCCTTGATGTTTCCCCTTCTGACCCACCCACCATCCTACCATTGTTCAATTGTATGTTGCTAATTTCCTTGCTAAATGACGCTATATATTCTTCTAAATCAAAGGTACGAACCTTATCATGAATGGCTAGAGGTAATTTCTGTCTCAATAATATGACTAGCATTTCTTGTGACGTTACACCCAACGCATCTAATGACCTTGTGTGAGACTCCATATTTGCCCTGAACTTCATTAATTCGTCGACCCTGTACCTAGGCTGTGCTAGGTTCAACAGGGCATTCACGTGGGCTACCTTGAGCTGGTCAGTGTCTCCATATGTCGCCTGCAATAACTCAACAACACTATCATGATTCTCACCTATGATGGAAAAACCTTCTACTAGATACAATGCCTCATCCTCTAGTTGGCCTTTAAGATAGTGGAACTTCCGTACATCGGCAAGGGATGAATCATACACGGTAGATTTAAAAACGTCCCTCATGCCAACCACTCTGTTAAGTTTCCCCTGAATTTTGGTAAGTTCAGTTTGGGTAAGTTTACTTCATGTCAGGGATTCGTACGCTTGACAGCGTCGCGATTCGGGGCTACCTCTGTCTTCTGTACCGCCCTTCGCAATAAGTGTTTTGCCTCTAAAATGGCAACATCATGTATCGCGCGCTGCTCGTACTCCGCATGAATTTCTGTTTCACCCTCTAAATCTGATACAATGCTCTCACTTAGGGTAACTATACGATCATAGGTTGTGTTTAGGTATTCTAACTTGGCCTCTAACTGCTCAGGACTTGCACTAGCAATAAATTCGTCCAAATTGGTCATTAGCCTCAAACCCCCTCTCTGGTTCCTCAAGACGGTGATCGACATAGTTTTAGCTGGTGTATCTTCTGATTTATTAACCATTATGTAATGTGCGGGTTATAATACAATATACACAAATTAGCCTAACCCTTCACCAGCCAATACAGTCCTATATCTTAAACCTTAATCATGAAACAAAAGCATAACCCTTTGTTAGGTGTCACATGAATTTATACCTTTAGTCCTTATATGCAATACATAATATTATATTTGCCTAACCCTTCATTAGACTAAGTAGAAATAATAATGACTATAGTCAAGCAGCCCACCTAAGGGGAGGCTGAACCCTCCGCTGAGCCCAGAAATAAAAATTTCGATGTTTTTTTTGTTCTTGTTCTATAATGCTTCTTTCAACATAGGAGAATAGCATAGGAGGGAACAAAAAAACATATCGCATCCATAACCCCCCAGGACGGGGGTTCGACCTCGACCCCAGAAAAACTAAACAAATTTCTTTCAGCCACCCAATTTTTTTGTTTGTGTCTGTAGTCTAAAGGGCTTCTGTAAGCAATAGAAATGATCATATGAGGGCATAAACACCCATATGACATCCCTAGGGCCCCCATGGGGGGTCCCCAATATCATGGATTTTGGTAAGAAATTGCCTTATAAATTCTGCCTAGCATCTAGCATACCCCTGACAAAAATTTTGTTTAGTTGGTCATAAATCTTGATATTCTATGTGCGCGCTATGGTAGAAAACGGAAGCTAAGGATACTAACTATTTTATCTGCCCCCAAAATGTTTTTGACTGATGAAAATCATTGAATTTCAGTGGTTTGCTATCATTTTTTGGCACTTACGAGTGCCACTATATTTTTATGTATTGCTCAAATGCATTCCCCTTCTAAATACAATACATAGGGATATATAGGAATGCCTGACCATTTAAATAATTGCCGTTTTGCCGAAAATATCCGAGTTTTGACCATTTTGGAGTCAAATCAGCTGTAACTTTAAACGGTACACGGTGTAGGGGATGCTTGTAGGATATGCCATGCAAACATTGCAGGAAATTTGAACAATTTTGAGTGACTAGATGATTTTACAATAGTGCAATGAAATTCTGCGCGCACACATAGAGAGCTGATTTTTTTCAGCAAGTCTTAGTATTTCCATTGGTAATAAGATGGTATAATGCCAGAAACACAATCTCTTATACAGGCTGACTTGGGGGTCAAAGCTTCAGCCTCTCCTTTTAACTAATACCAGGAGAGGTTAGGATGACAATATGAAGCAACGAAACAATGAAGGAAATATGTTAATAGTAGGTCAGTCATAAGTCAAAATAATAAAATAGTAATGAAGTAGGGAGACAAATAAAGGGTATGACAAAAAAAAAGAAAAACATAAAAGAAAAGGCATAATTTACTAGGGGAAGACGATGGGCTGGACGTACGATTTTGGGTATCATAGACTGATCATCCCGGCGTCACGTTCCAGCCAACGCTTCATCATCCCCGACATTTTGTTGTAAAGGGTCTGGTTGGAGTCTAAGTCTAAATGCACACCATCGAGATCGAGATCCTGGGGCTTTGAGGAAACTGACAGGAAGCGGTGGCATGTTGCATCCAGCCTCGTACGTAAGGTCCGGTTGACTGAGTTCCGAATCCTATTGTATTGAGCCACTGGCATGCCTCTCACCTCAGAGCAGGACTCTAGGGCAAGCATAATGCACTTCCCCCCCTGCCTTACCCTCGACAGCCAGAGCCAAATCCCTAATAGCAATAGCGAGCTCATGAGGTTCGGTGTCGGCTGCTATGTCATTGCCGCCATCGAGTAAGTAAGAGAAGAGAGGCCGGAATAACACCAGCCTACCCCCCTCATCAGAGGACTTAAGACAATTGATGCTAGCACCTGGCACCCCAAAGTATGTGAAGTCAAACTGCCGATCCCCGCTCTCGCCCCTATATTGGATAGGGCCCTGGTCTGCTGCCTTCAAACGAGTAACGTAAGAATGGCCTAATATCGCTACACGGTCTACTTCGGCCACTTTTTCCTGATGATTGCCGAGACCTACCCCGCCAAGATCCTTTGATCTACAACCTCCATCAACATTGCCCTTGCTCATAACTAACTAGGAAAATCTAAACAGTGGGTCGAAGTCCCGGTGTCTGGGCACCATTATGGCGGATTTTAAGAGTTGAGTTTACTTTACCTAGGCTGAAATGGTCCGCACATATAAATTATAAATGAATATCAAATATTGGGAGTGTAACTCACTTTAAATCACCATAGTATAATTATGCTGCAGATAGATCTTGTATGAGCTGATGAAGGTTGGTAGACAAATGGCTACCACTGGAACACTGTTGGAAGGTTGTTTAGTTTGAAGGTGTTATCTGAGTGGCCGCTTGGAACGCACTCAACAAAGAAGGGAATAATGTTGAAAAGGTTTAAATCATGATAATAAGCTTAGCTGTCTGTCTGTCAGTCGGATGAAGTCGTGATGATGAGAGCTGGTGAAAGCCGGCACTAGGATCGCGGCGAAATCAAGAGTAGAGATGTTGTCCGGACAAAAAATTGCTTAGCTCTGATGCGCAGCGTCTCGCTAGACTCGTCGTTAACTGCTAATAATCTAGTTGATACCGCTAAGTCTATAGCGGATGTCTAGCGGTAAATACAATACCACAATTTCAATATTACGACATAGTTATATGACAATCATATAGTCATATAGTTATTCCTAAAGATTCATGAATACTATAATTTCGTATAATAGGCCTTATTTTACTTATCAAGTTTACATACAAATATGATAGGGTATTATACATAGAAAACGTATGTTGCACCACTAACTATTGTGAATCCATGATAGGTAGTTTAGAAATTAAAGATTTGTGCCAGACTCTATCGAAGGCCTTCAATATGTCTAGTGCAATAGAAAAGGTCACACAGAAGTTCCGAAAGGAGGATGACCAAGAGTTAGTATGATATGAAAGAAGACCACCAGTAGAGCGATCTATAAGGGAACCGACCGGTTAATTTAGGCTTAACCCTTCCAGCCCGGGTGTCATTATAAAATGACCCCCCAAAAAAAAGGGCCGGTGCCCGGGTGTCATTTTAAAATCCTTGTGCTTGAAAGCGTGCTTCA
Organism: Lithodes maja; assembly: GCA_037953745.1. Classification (NCBI taxonomy): domain Eukaryota; kingdom Metazoa; phylum Arthropoda; class Malacostraca; order Decapoda; family Lithodidae; genus Lithodes; species Lithodes maja. The sequence goes on from JBAKBP010014844.1 coordinate 41,574, forward strand.
AAATTCGCGCGGCCAAATTTTGCATTGCTGGAGCGACCGCAGCGCCACCAAGCCTCAACTACTAGTGTTATCAGTTCGTATGGGGCCGCCATAGCGAGTTATACTGAAAAAATGCATTCCGACGTGTCCGATTCGCTGCAACCTCCCGCGGGCCCCAGTGCTACCCCGCTCGCAACTTCAACGCCTGTTGCAACCGAGAAGAAAGCTCAACGAAAGAAAGTTAAGCGCTTGTTGAGTGATAGCACTATACAGCGACAACTTTTTGATAGTGAAGAGAGCAGTGGCGAAAGCTTGGTGGACAAAGCACAATTTATAAGTGCAAGTGAAGATGACGATTTTGTTGGCTTTGGAGACGACAATAATGTTGATTTATTTGAGGGGGGAGACAGTAGTGATGATCCTGATGTGGAAGTGTTTCAGGAAGGTGCCATTGAGCTTCCAAGTGTGCTAGAACCTAGGCCTACCCCCTCGCCATCTTCGCTAGGTCAGCCTAGGCCAAGCCCTAGCCCAGGACCTTCCCCTTTGCCTGCCCATACGCCCTTGAAAGTGGGCAAATATTTCTCTGAACAATCGTTGGTGAAAAGTGCAGCTAAAAAAGCACGCACGGCAGCCGCAGAAAAGGATAGGGAAGCTGAAGACAGTGATAATGACGCCGACCCTGGCCTAGCAACCACCCGCATTCCATTGTCCCGACGCGTTGACCCGGGACGCCGCGTGGGTCACCCACAGCCCTCGGCTTCATCTCTCCTTCAGGATGACCAAAGGGCCTCTTCAAGTGGTATTACTAGTGTGCCACAGCCCTCAACACACCGCAGAGCATTATTTGCTGCGGAGAAGCCCTCGGCTCGCCGCAAAAGGAGCCCAACTCCCGAGGCCGAGGCTCCTATTGTTGAAGCTCCCGCAGCCTCCCGCGCCCCACACCGCCGACGCCTGCTCACTTCTTCACCCGAATTGTCTCCTGAAGAGGATGCAGTTGATGTTGGGGCAGCGGTGGCAGCTGGAGTTGAAGCGGTGACAATTGAAGTAGTTGATACTCTAACGTTGAGTTAGAGCTTCATGATGACAGCGTTGATCTTGTTATGGGCTTCATCCAATTTCCCTGTCAGATCTTCTCGTTGCTGGCAGAGTCGGCAGACTGGAAGATCGGCAGTAGCAAACATGGCAGCATCAAACCTACTGGTGCAGTTCGTACAGGTGTAAGGCATGGTGACAATCACTCTCTTTAGGTTACTTCACTCACTACAAGTCACTGCAAATCACTTTACTTACTTCAAATCACTTCACTCAATTCAATTCACTTCACTCACATCGAATACACAGAAATAGGCCAACAGGGGTGATAGCCTAACTGAAAACAAAATAAATAAATACGCATAAATAAGCCGCCAGCGGTGATAGCCTAAACGAAAAAAATAAATTTTATATACACAGAAATAGTCTACCAGGGTTGATAGCCTAACCTAAAAACATTGTTTTTGAAATACGCAGAAATATGCTACCAGGGTGATGATAATATCTTACTTAATCTTGGTCATACCCCAAGGGGGTAAGGGGGCCTTCACTTATGGTGGAGGAAAAAAAAGAATATGCCCCACGCATCCTACTGCACGTCGTAGAAGGCGACTAATAGAGGGGATGGCATTAGACTTGCGGACCAACAGCCATTACTATACAATGAAGCATTGTTATTGGCGCTGGCATTGTTTTCATACGACAGCTGTGACAGAGCTTCATTGTTCTAGTCTAATTTGCCTAATGGCGGCACACTGGCAGTGGATGTCGCTCCCTCCGGACCCAGACCTGGCGCCTTGGGCCCATCCTGTATGAAATGGATCCAGAGGGTACAGTGCGTAGTGTTTCTCCGGACTGGCACTCTCCGCCCAACAGTATAGGGGCCCGAACCAGGTGGTAGACCTCCAGGAGGCTGCCCTGTCATTGGTTGAAAAATACCAGACCAGTCGTATTGCTGTGTATGCGCACGTGGTGCGTCCCTGCGGCTGGTTCTGGTGGGGCGCACCGAGGCCACTGGATCCTACCCCCTTGTAATCTCTAGGGAGAAGGTGATGGGAATGGTCCCCAGGGTAGACTGGAGCCGGAGTTCTGGGGGGGAGTGATGCCCATTTGCCAGCCTAATCACCAATTATGAATAAACCAAAAGAGAAACAACGTACGTCCGATGATCCAAAACCATACAGGATACGGACCAAAAGCCCCCCACAGTCTCAGATTTGCTAGTGTGAATATTGGTAATATGAATCTGTGTGCAAAGAGGTGGCTGAGATGTGTGAGAGGAGGCGAGTGGATGTCTGCTGTGCCCAGGAATCACTCTGGAAAGGGTATGGGGCACAGTGGATTGTTGGAAGAGAGAAAAGATATAGGATCTACTAGAAGGAGGTTGAGACTGATAAAGCGAAAGGAGGAGTGGGTGTTCTGGTGGCTGAAGCGTGGGCGGAATGTGTGCTTCAGATTACGAGTTAGTGAAAGGCTGATTGTTTTGAAGTTGAAAGTTGGTGAAAGAATTCTGAATGTGATATCTGCATATGTCCCACAGGCTGGCCTACAGAAAGGGATAAAAGAGGACTTCTGGAATGACACCGTCAGTCGCATTTCAGGCCTCTCGGAGAATGAAATAACAATTCTGGGATGAGGACCTGAATGGTCACGTGGGAGCATCTGCAGATGGATACGAGGGAGTACATGGAGGAAATGGTTGCGGAAGGAGAAATCTGGAAGGTGAATATATACTGGAGAAGCAGCTACTATATACTGGAGTCCTGCGTTGCACTCAACATGGTTGTGTGTAACACGAAGTTCAAGAAAAGACAGAGCCATCTGGTCACATATAACTCTGAGGTCTCCAGTAGCCAGATAGATTACTTCTTGGTTAACAGGAAAGACTGGAAACTGGTTCGGGATGTAAAGGTCATCCCGAGCAAAGAATGTATCCCCCAGCATAAGCTAATTGTGTGCGACATGAACTTATACAGAGATTCTGAGTGCAAGAAGGTATACATGCCCAAAAGGAGAGTGTGGCTGCTGAACAACAAGTGTGATGTCTACCAGCGTTGGCAGAATCGCCTCTCGTTAGCCACTAGCGCTCGCCAGGGACATCGAAATGGGCTACAGTTATCAGAGAATCTTGTTCTTTCTTTCCTAGTAATCGCATTGTCACAGACAGTCCAGTGGTGGTCTTTGTTTTCGTCTGTGACAACGGGTTATATTTTATATCAACAGTAGTGATAATATTACCAGCGTGTGAATGAGAAAGACTTTCAGAGCGAGGAGGTAGTAAGTATCTGTATGTACGGGTGCATTCCTGCCTCTCGCTCGCCATTGGACGGCGTGTCTTGCTGTGTCATATGACGCCTGCTGTCTTGTGACGTCTCGGCCCGTGATTGGCCGACCATCGCGCCTTTGCGGTCTCCTGTGTAACTTACCTCCTCCATGAGGGTCCCCAGGAGCTGTCTTCATCAGGACAGGCTTGGCGCGCGTGCTTCATCCCTTTGCATACTCTCTCCCGATCACCACCTTTATCACTGTTTCTCTCACTCGATTCTCTCTTTCCATACTCTAACCTTTATTAACTGCAGAACACTCTCCTTGGGTTCTGCATACGGTTTTCATAGCCGGCCCATTGTATTGCATGCGCCGTCCTCAGAGATATTTACATGTACTTAGAATAGGTTTGAGGGTTCTTAGTTAGTATAGGTTAAGAACTTTGTGTGTCTCCATTATTGATTTAGTGTTTCTGCTCTTTTATTTAATGCTAGACTGGGATAAGGTAACTGTAGTCGTTGTCTCCGATGTGTGTACGGTTTGCTTATACCTACACGACTTCGACCAGTCCTGTGGTAGCCTGGGTTGTCTTTTCGGTTGCGTCCTTTGCGAGTGCAGAATTGTGTTGACTGAGGGTTTTGGCCTGTACCAGTTCCACACTTTGCTGCCTCTTTGCTTGTCTTTAGAGGGTCGCCAGGATAGAAACAGATACTTGTGATCTGGATCTATCGAGAGAGCCCCTTAGTCAATTAACGTAACTTAAAGGATGCAGTCTTAAGGACATCGCTAGGCTACGAGCCTGTCTTGCTCAACCCCAGATCCTTACCTAGAGTATTCCAGCTAGACATTATTAATCGAGTAGACACTTGTTAGTATTTAATATAAGCTCTTTGATATGTGCACATTATTATTCACAGCATTTATTAGTCTAGGTTGTTGCTGAGCCGCACAACCATAGCAGACTGTTTCGTTGATCAGGAAGTACTTCTTTTAATGTCGAGCATTGCTACCGTTGCGCATTTATAGTATTCTCGTGTCAATTAACATTATATGTCCTATCTTTTAGTGTATTCGATTTACACGTGTGGTGTCCTGCCTCCTGCCTTTATATAGTTCTAAATCAGTACGAGCATCTTATGAGCATCAGACTTTCTTCAGAAGTTTCCAGGTCTATGCTGTAGGACTATACTTCACTTTATTTCAGATAGGAGTGAAGAGTTTATTGTTGTTGAGAGTAACTGTATTGAAGCATCCTTTTATTGTATTAAATCTTGCAGTGATTTAATTGATCTTTCCATAGATTCCTTTTTATGCATTTTAACGTAACTTGCATCTTGTTTGTTATCAGGCTATACCAGTGCAGGTTAGCCTGAAGTAGAGTACATTTATGCCCAGTTAAGGATACCCCGCTATCGCAGATTAACCCTGGAGGGTATAGGTGTTTTGTTCGCCGGCATATAAGTTCGAGGGTTTGGATCTAGCATACCGTTGTTGCATAGTGCCCTATTACTAGTCCAATCATTGAGTGCCCTTGTTTTATTCGTAGTCCCAGTCGTAACACAAGGAAGTTAGGGATAGGTTTCATAGTGAACTGGAGGAAATGAATAGAAATAAGGAAGCTAGTCCTAGCGATGTAAATAGTCAATGGCATTTCCTTAAGCATAGCCTTCTCGCTGCCACTGACAAAGTCTGTGGGAAAACAAAGGGTCACCCCAGGAATAAGACCTCCTGGTGGTGGAACGATGAGGTGGAACATGCTGTGAAAGTGAAAAGGAGATGCTTCAAAGCATGGAAGAAGGGAGGCAGTAAGGAGGAATACCAGACAGCTAAACGAGCTGCCAGAAGAGTTATATACAATGCTAAAAAAGGCATAAAGGACCTGGCCCTCGAACAAGTGTGTAACACTGACAATCCCAATGGGATCTTCAACCTAGCTAGGCGAGTTAAAAATGACAGTAGGGATATTGTAGGTGAACAGTTTGTTATAAACGATAATGGGAAGATTGTGTATGCAGAAGATGAAATCAGAGAAGCATGGAAGGCACACTATGAACGATTGCTAAATGTAGAGTTTGAATGTGATAAGGAACAGCTTAGTATCGAAAAACCAATATCTGGACCCCCTCCTTTGATAGCACCAGCTGTAGTGAGCGATGCAATCAATAAAATGAAGGACGGTAAAGCTCCAGGGTGCTCTGACATTGTCGTTGAGATGAGAAAAGCCTCAGCGCAGACTAGTGCTAGCTTAGTCACTGAGATGATAAATAACATTATTAAATATGAGAAAATCCCCGACGATTGGCACAAAAGTGTAATAGTAAATATATACAAAGGAAAGGGGGATGCGCTAGATTGAGGTAATTATAGGGGCCTGAAAATGCTTGACCAAATCATGAAGGTCTGTGAGAGAGTCTTTGAGGGTTTGATTAGGCAAAGCATCTCCATTGATGATATGCAGTTTGGTTTTATGCCAGGAAAAAAATTTGTGCAGTGGACTATGAGGAAACTTAGTGTGGAAGAGTGGTTGGTGCGTGTGATAATGAAGATGTAGGAGGATTCGCAAACTGTGGTGAGGGTGAAAGGCGTACTGAGTGAGGAGTTCACAGTCCATGTTGGAGTTAATCAGGGTTCAGTGTTAAGCCCCTCCTCTTTATTATGGTTTTGGTAGCGCTGTCTAGAGATTTTAGATTCGGACCCCCGTGGGAACTGTTTGATGCAGACGATTTAGTGCTAATAGCTGACAATGTGAAAGATGCTGAAGCATTATTCAGAAGATGGACAGAGGGCATGGTACAGTGTTTTGTGCCGGCCATGATTGGTTTGTGAAATCAGTTACCAAATGAGCTAGTCAATTCAGTTTGTATCTCCGTTTTAAGTCTAGAGTAAATGTTTTTTTAGAGCGTTAAGTCACATTTTTTAACTTATTAAATTCTATATATTATATTTTATATTATGTATACTTGCCATCCTACATTGTGTAATTTTGTATTATATATTTTATTTGTGTTCAATAGGTCTTATTCCCTTCTTCTTAGTTGCCGTAGTCTCTCTCCAGTGCCTCCTGGTGTTTTGTTTGGAATGATCTTGTTGGTGATTCTCCACCCTGGTTGGAGGTTTCGGCATTTCATATAATAATAATAATAATAATAATAATAATAATAATACTTCTGTGAGTTCTATTGCACTTCTCAGGTTAAAGGCTCAGATTTCTTTCTTGTTCTTATGCGATTAAGTGTCTCTGCAAACATACCCTCTTTCTGTCTCATTATCTGTGTTAATTCAGCAATACAAAATATATAATTATGTCCAAAGATTTAAACCAACACTCTCAGTATATAGGGATTTACCTTTCACTGGACTAAGTTGATACAAATCTACACCAGCAATGACTGATATAATACCAAATTGTGAGAAGCTCTTACATTGCTATATTTGTCTCAGTCTTCCATGTATGTATGTTAATCATTTTTGGTCAACCATAGATATCCCATCAATAATAAGAATCTGTAAACAGCCAAGCCTTGAACGTAAAGAGTTTATTTATCATCTCCAAGAAGTTGGTAGGGTAGCTTTGCATTAATGCCAATACAAAATATTGTGGATGGACCAATGTTAACCTGGGAAAGGCAAGGGTCCTCATAAGAGGATTGGTGGGCAAAGGCGAGGGTTCTCTTAACCCTTCCTACCCGGGCTGCCTTAGGTAAGGACAGCACGAAAGAAGGGCCGCTACCCGGTATGCCTTATCTAAGGCATGAGCTTAATAGCCTAATTAAGCTTGGTCCGAACGCCGTGCGTACGACCTATGTCAACAAACCCAAGCGTTCGTCACCGCACCTCCGAAAACAAGAAGGAGAAGACTCCTCAATGTTATTGTTCTGACGTCATGACGAAATTAGTGTCTAAAAAGCCCCCATATTGGCAACATCTCTGCAATATTGGCTCCACTGAAATCGTCATCACAACTGAACCAGTTGACTTACAGAGCTCTACTAAATGCCAAAATACAGATTGAAAACCGCACTACGATTATAGATGAGTGGGAAAGTTCTAGCAGTGAAAATAAACATAAATACGGTAGCCTAGGCCTAGACGTTTTTCGGCCATATCGCCCGGGTAGGGGCGACCGTCATTAGCTAAGACAGCCCGGGGAGGAAGGGTTAAGAGCCAAGGCATAAAACAAAAACTTTCAAAACACTCCACTGGCACTCAAAACAAAGCAATATGTGATTAGGTTAGATAGTTCCCTTCCATACCACCTATCATTCCTTCACTATTGTCCCCCCTCCCCTTGTTTCCCCCCGGGTTCGGGTCGGATTACGACCGTGGGGCTAAAATGTATGTTTTTCACTAGCCAATTGCTGTTACTACTTGTTATATTGCTTTGCAATGTTCATATGTTCATATGAAATGTAAAATAGGCACATATTGATAAGTAAATATGTTATATATGGTAAATATGACGATTTTTTTCAGAAATGAAGCAAATACCTTCGTCTGCCGGGACCTTTGAAATACCATAGCTTTGCGCTTGAAAGGTTAAAGGCTGGCAACACCAGTTGAAGCAGTTAACACTGCAGGTATATCATCTGGATTTTGCACAGTAAGAGCAAGAATTCTGGTGGCCTCATAGAAAATGCATTTTTTCAAGTGACTTTTTCCTGTACCAGCACCACCAGTAATGAATGCATAAACTGGCTCTGCATCACTTTTGTTTCTTTTATGTAGACACCACTGTTTAACTGTATAGACAGTATTTTGTTGTTGCTTATTAAGTGACCGTAATAGTTTGTGTGCCTCATTCGGTGTTAAAGCAAACTTGTGATGATTTTCAATGTTATGTTCTGTATTGCTGCACTTAAGTACAGCATATCTGGAATATCAGAATCCTCATTTATTTCTTAATTTTTTTAAAATTTGGGTAAGCTTGTTCATTCTAACCTTTCAACTTTGGTCTCTGGACAGATTTGAGCCGATGCATCTTCCAATGATCCATGATTTTCTAGCATTTCTTGAGCCGCATCAATAGATTCACCATCTACTTCAAACATTGCTTAATTTAATTTAACCATTGTTTTACAGATTGTAATACTTCTGTACCACACTTAACCTTTGGACCCCAAGCGATATAATACAAAAGTACACTCCAGGACAAGACACTTTTCAATTTTTTTATTTTTCTTGAAAACAAATGGAATGGGTAAGTAATGAAGGAAAAACAACATAAAACCACCCACCTAGGTTATCTGGGGGGCGGGGGAAAGTCACAATTATCATTGGGTGATGGGTAGGCGGTATACTGGCCTATCACTCCCACGTTCGCCCACATGCACGCAGCTGGATCTGGGAGTTGCCAACCATCGGTATTATTCCATGGATTCCTCAAGTAGTTTCTATACAAATCTGAACCCTCTAGGTGCCATAGGACAAGAGTAATTAAGGCGGTCACATACGTTGCGTCGCTGGTACTGTGAGTTACATACATAGGTGATGCATAATACGTGTCCCTGGGGTTTGAGGGGTTGGAGAAGTATGATGGGACTCATGGAAGTATATGTATAGCGAATGCGATAGGCCTCATGGAAGCGAGACCATGAAAAAACCCTTCAAAAATGCCCCAAGGGCTCTCAAATGTCATTAGGTGAGATAAATCCTCTCTAGTACTTCCTACCATCTTATCCATATGTTTCTCACCCTCCTTCCCCACTGTTTCCCCCTCCTCAATTTTTCCCCCTCCCCCCCTCCACAATTATCACTTATTTGTCCTCGTATTTTCATAATTTATTGATTATTATTTGCGTGAATTTCACTCTCGCGGTTACGTAGCACAAGCGAGTTACATAAGCGACCTTATACAACTCTGAGACTTCACCTGCTCGCTTCAGTATAGCAAGAGAGGTCGAGGAGGGAGGATGTATGTCTCCTCGCCTCCCGCCTGAGGATACGACCGGGTGGTGAATATATACATTTTTGACCAGCCAAATGCTTTCACCACTTATTTTATCACTCTTCAAAGTTCACCTTGTATTCACATGTGTGGGGAGAATCCTCTCCCACCGCACTCCTAGACAAAGTAGAAAGGAGGGCCTTTCGTATCATTAACTCTCTTCCACTCACCAACTCTCTGCAATCTCTCTCTCTTCGCCGCCGCAACACGCAATGTTGCATCTCTCTCGCTATTCTATCACTACTACAATAATGAATGTTCCTTAGAGCTCTCCCACCTCACCTCCTCTTAGTAGAGCACGTAGCACCCATCTTGCAACACAATCCCACCCCTACTCTGTGCAACTCTACAACCCAAGAGTGAAACGTTACTCTCAGCCTTACTTCTGTTCAACAGCTGAGCTCTTGAGTTCACTCCCAGAATCAGTATTTCCCTCTTCCTATGACTTAAATTGCTTCAAACTCTGTGTGTTCAGGCATTTTGGCTCGAACATCCCTTGATTTTGGCCCTGTCACTCATTCTACCTTGGGGGAAGGCAGTCGTTACAGGCAATCCTGCCTTTTGTCTCCCTCACTCACACAGAAGAATTTGTTTTTTCATCATATTAGTAAAATAAGTGCTTATGGAAAATATATTATGCTTTATATGAAAAGGAACGCCTTGAGATGGTTTGGCAATGTGGAACGTATGCAAAGTGAGAGAATGACTAAGAGAGTGTACGAGAGTGAGGTGGAGGGACAGAGAGGGAGAGGTGGACCGAGAGGGAGGTGGAAGGATGAAGTTGAGAGGTACATGAGAAAAAGCGGTTTTGGTTGGGAGGAGGAGCGTTGCCTGGCAGGGGACTGTGGTGCTTGGGGGCGATTCTTTCGTGGTCACCCCTTCGAAGATCATGTCGTCCGGCAATAGATAGCTAGAACTGTTATTTCTTGTTTGTCTCTTTATTTATTGTCTTATCTTCCTGCATTCGTCCTTCCACTGCCTCGTTCATCTGTTTCGTACCCCTATGCTTCCTCTACTGTATATTTTTTGTTTTGTAACTCCTCGTCCTTCTCTACTGAAGCTTAACTTACCTACTATTTTAATAATGGCGATGGTGACGGTGGCGGTGGTAGTGGTTGTGATGATAATGGTGCTTGTGGTGGTCTATGTATCGTATGTGATATTATATACAGAATAAGGAAGGGAAGGAAAGAACAAGACTTATAAGAAACAGACAAAACTAAACAAAATTATATACATAACTTAAATAATAAACACAAAAGTAAGAGCAGGAGGAGGAGGAAGGCGCCTATTGATCTTGGGAATGTATTCAACTTTGTTATACAAGGAGAGAAAGAGAGAGAGAGACTGAGATACTGATGGTCCTATATATCCTAGATAGAAACCAAATGTATAGACTTATATAAGAAGTACAGAGGATCCAGAAATAAATTGAGATTAGAAACCATAGGAATCAAATTAACAGTGTCAGTAGGCAGGTGGATTTTGTAATTTATTCTGGATATACTCGAATGACATTATTTGGCTTTGGGTGAACGATAATTTAATCCTACGAGACTAAACAGTTCCGATATACATTAAATATTGGAAAAACAGTTACAAAAGCTTCTGAATAAATATTTTAACCCACTGAGCCCCAGCAACGCAAACAGTGCATCGGCAATGTATGTAACGCTAAACCCCAGCGACGCAGATGTCTGCGTCAGTGTCACTCCGGTCCCAATTACTCCGGTCCTATGGCACCTAGAGGGCTCAGATTTGTATGGGAACTGTGTAAGTATCCCACGCACCCATGCCGATGGTTGAAAACTCTCAAAGTCCAACCGCGTGTGCGTCAGCGCGCAAAAACATGTTTTTTTTGGGAAATTGCCTTGAATTTTATACACTTGTAAAATACATTTTCGGGGGCTCCGTAGGACCATTTTTTTTAGCTTTTTGATCGGTTTTTCGTGGTTTTCCCTTCATTCCTAACCCATTCGCTATTGTTTCTGGAAAAAAAAAATCAGAATCAGCCGGTCCTGGGTGGAAATAACTGACCTGTATAGTGATTTTATATAAGTACGGTATTCTATCCATGTAATTCGTGTTCAAGCTTCAATTTAATAATTTTTACATACAGTATGTTATATAATCAATATTTCACGTGTTTCTTAGTGAACGCTCTCAGATTTTATTCTTGTGTGTTATTATTCATTGCGTGTCCAAGTAGAAGTGAAGTGCATAACGAAGGCTATATTCCTTCTAATTAAACCTAAACTTGATTCCTAAATCCAGGACCATATTCGTCCTATTTTAACCAGAGAGTTCTTATAGTATAAATTCGCCCCCATTGAAAGTAAAGAACCCGTCCGTTGAGTTAGAATTATCTACGTTCAAGATACCTATTTTATATCCATTCTTGTGACTAATCTAACCATATACGTTGCCCTGGTTATGTAATTCTTGTGACTAATCTAACCATATACGTTGCCCTGGTTATGTAATTCTTGTGACTAATCTAACCATATACGTTGCCCTGGTTATGTAATTCTTGTGACTAATCTAACCATATACGTTGCCCTGGTTATGTAATTCTTGTGACTAATCTAACCATATACGTTGCCCTGGTTATGTAATTCTTGTGACTAATCTAACCATATACGTTGCCCTGGTTATGTAATTCTTGTGACTAATCTAACCATATACGTTGCCCTGGTTATGTAATCTAACCATATACGTTGCCCTGGTTATGTAATCTAACCATATACGTTGCCCTGGTTATGTAATTCTTTCACCACCAATTCAAGAATTCAGATTTACATTCCTTTATTCATCACGCCTATATGTTTGGCTATTGATATATTACTACTTCGTTTTGTAATTTAATTAATGTAACTAATATTACAATTATATTGAAGCGCTACTAAGTTCTGCGTTACATTCAGCAGTTTGTTAATTCATTCAAACTCCTTCTGATGCCATCACTTTAGGCTATATTATTATGTTCCCTCCACCAACTAACTTTACTCCTAAACTCAATTAATGAAATCAACAAATACTGTACATGTGGCAGTCCAGGGATTCGAACCTAGGGTGCTCACACCGAGATTCAGTGCATTTTTTTTTTTTTTTCTATGTGATTGCGGGAGGCAAAAGGCATAACTGCCTATAGCGAGTGCCTCCCCCATAGTTGAAAGAGTGACAGGGCCAAAATCAAGGGACGTTCGAGCCAAAATGCCTGGACACACGGAGTTTGAAGCAATTTAAGTCATAGGAAGAGGGAAAGACTGATTCTGGGAGAGAGTTCCAGAGCTCAGATGTTGAGTAGAAGAAAGTTTGAGAGTAACGTTTCACTCTTGGGTTGGAGAGTTGCAAGACGGGTACCACGTGCCCTACGTAAAGGAGGTGGTATGCACTGGGATAGCTCTGAGGAACACTGATTATTATAGTAGCGATAGAATAGCGAGAGAGATGCAACATTGCGGCGGAGAGAGAGAGATTGCAGAGAGTTGGTGAGTGGACGGGAGTTAATGATACGAAAGGCCTTCCTTTCAACTTTGTCTAGGAGAGCGGTGTGAGAGGAAAATTTATCCATTGCGCTACGAAGACAGTTATATTAAATACTACTTTGTTTTGTATTCCAATCATTATAAGCTCTTATTGTAGCAATAATTTTGCGCTACCTCGTTCTGCGTTATAATCAGTAGTTTGTTAATTAATTCAAACATACTTGTCCTAACATTTGTACCTCTAGAATTCATTCACTCAGTTTATGGTGAATCTGATCTCCTTACTCCGTGGAAATTTAACTCATTTACGATCGAATTAATGTTTCGTGCTTCGTGTTAGTAATTATTCACAAACCCTTTAGACAGGTATTTTCACAATTAAATTATCTTTCCCGTAACCTTAAAGCGAAGTTAACCTTTCATACCTGTGAATTAACATTGCACTAAAATAAAAGTGTATTTAACCTGACCTCAGTCCGTCTGTCCTAGACTCCCCCGAGCGGTACCTTTGATTGTCCACCTGAGCGCGGTATTGTTTGTACCTGACGCCGCGCAGCCTCATGCGCAGCTGAGCTGTGGACCTCAGTTAGTGTACTCTAATATTTAATATACCTTGCGTTAGACACTTTACTCACATATTATATTGTCATTGATTTTCATTATTTATGTGTGTCTGTGTATTTCCCATTCATTATACTTTGTAAGTGACATCCATATTTTCACTAAAGAGTAAAATTTGTTTAACTCTTTTCCAGTCACTCTGTTTGATTAGAATACTACTCTGTAGTATTGGTTTTAATCCATGATCTCTTGTACCTTAGGGAGGTGTGGCAGAGCGGTCTTGCCACTGGACTGGTAATCCAATGGACCCGGGTTCGAATCCCAATATGTCAATGGGAAGATATTATTGGGGTGAAATTTGTGTTGTACCTAGTTCAGTACCACAGCACACCGAAATGCCAAAAAAAAAAATACCCTCATTGTTCCCTGATTAAATAGCACTGTATGCATATTCCCACATTCAAAATATGCTACAGGGGGGCAATGCCTAGTGATTTAATTGCTCAATAGGTGGTGTTCTGAGAGTGAGGGTCCGAGTCTGGGGAGTGAGATGGTGAAGCGCATAGGTGAAGCAGCTTCAGAGATGGAGTTGGGTTCGAGCCGTGAATAGGTGCTTCGCATGTCTCACTCCCTAGAATGGAACAAGACCTCACGGGCCTCACCGTGTTCAGCGGTAGAGTGTGCAGGCTCTCAGCCTATGCCCGAGAGGGAGTAGATGGAATATAAAAAAAAGAAAAAGGAAACAAAATTATGTAACTGAATAAATATGAGAGTAATCTGCATGTTATGTTTATTTTGTTATTGGGAGCGGGATCGAGACAATTAAAAGTAATATTCATGAAACGAGATATGTTCCTGTCGAGCATCATCCAATTATAGATATCCGAATTACGGGTGAAACTATAATACATAATACAGCTGGTTGGATTACAACCCGGCATACCACAAGGTAACGCTGATATATTACTGTGTTTGAATTAAGAACGAAAGTAAAATACACAAGTACAATACACAACAAGATATTGTAAAAGAATAGCGAAAACATTGTGTGGTACTTATAATAAAACTATTCAAAGATATAATAGAATAAGAAATTTATAAAACGCAAATATTTCGAAATATATATTGATATAAAATTATGAGAAATAATATCGAAAATTGGTTTAAAATTATGATTGTATAGTACGCCAGTCTAGACGGGTAAGGTAGATAGGTAAGTGTTGTTTACTGATAGTATACATACATTTATACTGTAAACTCAAAATATAGTTTCTAAGAACAGTTTATGGATAATGATATGCATATTATAAACTAGGTCATACAAGAACCAAGCAATATATGGGGGCAATTTACAAATGAAAGCAGCAATTAAAATGAATCACAAGGACAATAGGAGAGAGAGACACGGTAAACAATGGAAGATTAATGCACACTCTTACAATTGTACGATAATAATATGTGGAGTAAATTTGTTCATGAAAATGTTCGCTACATTGATTAAGACTGTCCACATATATTATATTACAGTATGTTAACCACTAAATTACGTGCAACAAACAATGATGGAATTTGTGTCAGTAAAATATATACAAGTGTATAGTATATAGGATCCTTGCGTAAATATATATAAGTGTATAGTATATAGGATCCTTGCGTAAATATATATAAGTGTATAGTATATAGGATCCTTGCGTAAATATATATAAGTGTATAGTATATAGGATCCTTGCGTAAATATATATAAGTGTATAGTATATAGGATCCTTGCGTAAATATATATAAGTGTATAGTATATAGGATCCTTGCGTAAATATTAAATACTTAATCTTAGCAATATTTCTGTAACTGAACAAGTTGTTCAATTTACACTTTCTTTTAGATTGTTCCACATTGATAATTTACCCAAAGAAGTTTCACAAATGTGGCGGAATTGTGGTGACCTGTATTTGGTTTAACATAGTTGTAAAGGAATTTAAACGATCATGGTAAAACCATTATTACGAAGTGACTCCAATATTATTTACACTGGTAATTTTTATCGCTAATATTGTTTACAATGGTCTTGTTGTTAGAATTCAATTATATACAAGTATAGACATTATATTTTGTAGTAACTAGCTACTGACAATATTGATGATATATAATTATATATATGATTGGAATGCCGAGTTTGTGTTTGTATTGAACGATATTGGGTTACAAAAGTTATGAGGTGAACAAACATCAATGTCAGCACGATACACCACTAATAGCTAGGTCAATCAATTACTGTGTATACAATATACTGCATCAGAGAAGCTAGGTTTCTGATGGAATCTCCACATCTTATATTGTTATTAGCAACTATTGGAATATTGATATTACATTAGAGGTTATGGTCAACACAGAGTAAAGCGGGTGAGTAAATACTTTTAAAATATTTATTCAAAAGCTTTTGTAACTGTTTTTCCAATATAAATGTATATCGGAACTGTTTAGTCTCGTAGGGTTAATTATCGTTCACCCAAAGCCAAATAATGTCATTCGAGTATATCCAGAATAAATTACAAAATCCACCAGCCTACTGACACTGTTAATTTGATTCCTATGGTTTCTGATCCCAATATATTGCTGGATCCTCTGTACTTCTTATATAAGTCTATACATTTGGTTTCTATCTAGGATATAACATGAACAACCTCGTGGCATAATACCATCAGGCTCTCTCTCTCTCTCTCTCTCTCTCTCTCTCTCTCTCT
>JBAKBP010014845.1:0-5000 GCA_037953745.1 Lithodes maja
ATGTGTAGGTGTTATATGTATCGTTGGAATGGCTGTGGATGTGTGTGTAGTCTGTATTTTTAGCCAATTGGCGACATCGGAAACGAAGGCTTAGGGTGGATCTGTATGGTACCATTCTCACTATAGACGGTACCGTCTCGCCCGAAGGCTTAGGTAGCCATCAGCTTAGGTGAACCATATGATACCCATCTCGCCTTGTACCATTTTTGCCAACCCCAGATGGGACGTCACAACGTCGTCCACTTATTCCAGGTACCTATTTACAGCTAGGTGAACTGAGGCTAACACATGAAAGGAGACAAGCCCAATTTGTCTCCGCCCGGCCGGGGGATTGAACCCCCGACCCCTCGTGTGTGAGACGAGAGCGCTACCTACTAGGCTACGGGCTGTGTGTATGGGTATGTGTGTTGTGTATGTGTTTGTGTGGGTAGATGTGTTTGTGTGTGGGTAGGTGTGTCGTGTATGTGGGTAGGTGTGTCGTGTGTGTGTGGGTTGGTGTATGTATGTGTAGATGTGTTGTGTATTTGTGTGTGGGTGGGTATGTCGTACGTGTGTGACGAGTATGGGTGGGTGTGTTGTGTGGCTGGGTGTCATATGGGTAAGTGTCGTGTGGGTGGGGTGTGTCGTGTGGGTGGGGTGTGTCGTATGGGTGAGTATTGTGTGGGTGGGTGTGTCGTGTAGTTGGTGTATGTGTGTCATGTGGATGGGTGTGTCATGTGGGTGGGTGTGTCATTTGGGTGGATGTGTCGTGTGAGTAGGTGTGTCGTATGGGTGGGTGCGTCGTTTGGGTGGGTGTGTCGTATTGGTGGGTGTGTCGTGTGGGTGGTTGTGTTGTGTGGATGAGTGTGTCGTGTGGGTGGATGTGTTTGGGTGGTTGTGTCGTGTGGGTGGGTGTGTCTTGTGGGTGTGTGTTGTGTGGGTGGGTGTGTCGTGTGGGTGGGTGTGTCGTGTGGGTGGGTGCGTTGTGTGGGTGGGTGCCTCGTTTGGGTGGTTGTGTCATGGGTTGGTGTGTCGTATTGGTTGGTGTGTCATGTGGGTGGGTGTGTCGTGTGGGTGGGTGTGTCGTATGGGTCTGTGTCATGGGTGAGCGTGTCGTGTGGGTGGGTGTGTCGTATGGGTGGGTGTGTTGTGTGGATGGGTGTGTCTGTGTGGGTGAGTGTGTCGTGTGGGTGAGTGTTTCTTGTGGGTGGGTGTGTCATGTGGGTGGGTGTGTTGTGTGGGTGGGTGTGTCGTATGGGTGGGTGTGTCGTGTGGGTGGGTGTGTTGTGTGTCGTGTGTGTGGGTGAATCGTATTGGTAAGTGTCGTGTGGGTGGGTGTGTCATATGGGTGAGTGTGTCATATGGGCGAGTGTGTCGTGTGGGTGGTTTGTTTTCTGAAAGGTTGTTTGTTGTTACTGGAAAGCACTATATACCTCTCCGACAAAGAGGAAACGTAAACATTGTAGACGTTCAAATAGTAAATGTAAAATTTGTAAATGGAAGAATTGTAGATGTAAAATTATTGACGCAAAATATGTAGACGTAAAATTAGTATATGTAAACAATTGTAGACGTTAAAATGGTTGACGGTAAATATGTAAACGTAAAATTTGTAGACGTAAACTAGTTGACGTAACATATGTAGACGTAAAATTGTAGACATGAGGAATTATAGTCGTATAAATGTAGACATAGAAATTGCAGATATAACGAATTGTAGACAAAAATGTATACTTAAAAATAGTAAACGTAAAATTGTGCAAAAAGGTATAGACGTAGGAATAGTAGACTAAGAAAAATATCGTACACGTATCAAATTGTAGACGTGAAAATAATTGTTGACGTAAACATTGTAGACGTAAAAACAGTGCGCGTAATATTCTAGACATGAAAGTGTAGACGTAATATTAATAGCCATACACACTTGTAGATGTTGCTATGGGTACTGTTTGCTTTTCATCTTCTTGGTAATGGATTCCCTTCTCTCTGCAAAATGTAGTATTCCATGTTTATTTTTCACAACCCTTTGACTCAGAGTTGGATAACATTCTGTGACCGAAGCTTAAATCTGTCTGTCAGTATAGAATGACACGTGTTTCACTTTATTTTTGCTCACATTAAACGATTTTATTCAGCTTTGGAAGGCCCTCTAGGAATCATAGCGGTACAACCCATCTCTATGAACCCTCAGATTTCTAAGAATGTCTTCCTAATCTAAAGAAAATCGTCTACTGATAGCCAAGGTTAAAGAAAGACTAACGCCATCGTCTTCCTAAAAGTGTTCAACGGAATACATATAATTACAGTAGGGTATATCATTGTGTAACTTACTCTCTTTTCATTCTAGGACAATGTAGTCATATCAGAAAATTAAATAGGCATGATAGTGACAGATTAACGAGAACTTATGTTGATATTATAGCAATTGGGATAAATCTGTAGGCATACGCTCGGCTGGGCTTTATCGTGGCGCTTATCTCCGTCCTTTTGTTCTTCGGATCCCACACCACCGCTGAAATAAATTAATACGATAAAGTAGCAAACAGTCTAATCCAATTAAATTACCCCCTTCTCTACGATGACGGCTATTTTCATTGTATTCGTGTTATCACTGGACGATTTTATTCCGCTTCGGAAGGACCTATAGTAATATAAAGGGTTAAATTTCATCTCAACTAACCGTCAGTCTCATAATTCCTTCTAAAACTGGATAAACCCATCATCTACTGCGAGAGGAAAAAGTAGATAGGCGCTTGTATACACCGTTACCGAAGGTTGAATGTTGCCCCTCTCATTTGAACATTTGCCGTACACGAATGGCGAAAAAATGAATGCGCTAGATCAGGAAAGTACGAATCAGTCCCGTATTTGTGGTGTGAAAACAATACACTTACTGGGTTACCGCAGCTAGCCTAAAACTGGTGTCACACGAGCGCATTTTCGAACAATTCTTTAGGGCAATTATGGTCTGGCAACTTCAATATTTAAGTTTTACCAGAATTCAGCCACCTGACGTAATCTACCCTCAGTCTAGTTTCAGATACCAATGAAAACGAACCCTGAAATATTACGAAAACATACTTGTTTAACAAAAATTGCCGGTACAAGCGTTCGTGTGACATCACTTTAAGTTTGCTGAAATAGCTGGCACACAGTTTCCTAGTTCGCTTACAGCATTGTCCACTTTTATGCACGAGATAATTAGGACATACCGGTATCACTTTGTTTGCGATTTCCTGACCTGTGCAAAATATGACGGTCATAATTTGCTTTGTCAAATATGTGTGTACCGTATAATAACAAATGGTGTACTTTAATATTATATAATTATATACAATACTTTGGTAATATTTAAAACAAAAACATTTAAATAACATGTAATGATATTCAGAGAACCTGAACTGAAAATTATGATAAATACCGCTGTGATAGCGTTCATAAATTATAGCAAGCCTTTAAATTATGAGGAATCCATGGAGGGAATACACGGAAAATGTGTGTACTTTAGAACACAGCCTATAACAAAACTGGTATGCTTAATGAGTGCGAAATAGTTGTTTTGCATAACGACCTAAACAATAATATTTGTGCACACATTTTTGTTACATATGTATTACTAAATGTCTGAAACATTATTGAAGCATTTTAATTAGGACTCCAATATATATACCCGGTACTTACCGCCTGCCTGTCATATTCATACTACCCACCAACAACAAAGAGGAATACTGATGCCGACTAAATGAAGTAAGGGGAGATGGGTCGATTTTCTGGACCACTTTCTCCCTCGTGTTTAGCCCCATTAATTTTGAGATTTTAAGACGGTCGGCGATTGTAACACTTTTTGCCGTATTTCCTTGTCAACTTTAAGACCTTTCGTGCCATTTAACTCGATTTTTCCTGGCGAGTGATAGAGAGCCTGTAATTTTAAGAAGAACCGGTCTTCGGCCGGGTAATACCGAAAAATGTACAAATATTTCTAGAAGTGGGTTCTAATTTTTTTTTTTTTTTAAAGCTTGAGGTCTAGCGAGGAAAGTAAAAAATATATATGAAGAACTGAATAAATAGACCAGAAAAACAGCCACTGTCCCCTTAAGTTGTTTTGGGGATACATGACCATTACAATCTCCAGGGTATTATTGTGGCATGTACTGTACATGGGCTTAACAGAAAAATGGACAACGAATTCTCTCTCTCTCTCTGTCTCTGTCTCTGTCTCTCTCTCTCTCTCTCTCTCTCTCTCTCTCTCTCTCTCTCTCTCTCTCTCTCTCTCTCTCTCTCTCTCTCTCTCTCTCTCTCTCTCTCTCTCTCTCTCTCTCTTTCTCACTCACTCACTCACTGCCAGATATACCGGGAATCGAGCTCGAGTCAGTAGGAATCCATACCCAGTGCTAGTAACCACTTTTGCACCCAGCTGTACGTGGCTATGAATATTTGTATCGAGGTGTTGCGAGCTATGAAACACACAAGAGACTCCGGTGTTATCGAATACATCAAAACCACTCGCACAGAAACAATAGTCACAGGCTGGCTGGCAATATTTTTGGGATAGAGTAACCAAATTAGCTTTATCAAGGGCACACTAAAGGGAAATTGGAGTGTTTAGTTTGTTTTGTTTTTAACGGGATATTTTGATTGCGAACAAAACGGTAGAACAATTCCTTTGTAATGTCAATATATAATATAATGCTATTGTTTTGTATGTGTTGTTTTGCATTGCTAGGTAGGACACGGCAGGCTTTTCCTTGAATATTCGCAACAGAGACCAAGCTTCAACTATTTTGATGTTTATTTAATGGGGGTTGAGGATTGTCGGGGGTGAGGGAGGAGACGGCTGTATAATATTTTTGCCACCACTGAACTGTTCCTATTATGATACCATATGAAGTTACTGACCAAGTTTCAGCTAGATCCCTCCGCAGGTATTTAGTTATATATATATATATATATATATATAAACAATTATTTTTTACCACCAAATTACATACGACGAGTATATACAGTATATCCATGATTACCCC
>JBAKBP010014845.1:7500-15000 GCA_037953745.1 Lithodes maja
ATGCCACAGTATTCAATAATATTACAATGATGATGATAATGATGATAATAATATTTATGTTCATGATTATAATATTGAAATATTTACCATTGAAAATAAAAATGATAGCAATATTTACAACATCGATAATAATTATGCTTAGCCTATGATAATAATAATAATAATAATAATAATAATAATGATAGATAAATGGATAAGAACATGACATACAATATATAACAATAACTGAAGAACAAATATTATATTTTTAACCAGTATTTTGTTACGCAGCATTGTGCATTTCTGAGAATATTTTGTTGTTTCGTTTACGATGATAGTGGTGAAAATGATGGTGGTGGTGATAATCATGATAAACGTAATGGTGATGATGATGCTCTTGCTGGTGATGATGGTGATGGTGATGATTATAATTATAATGATTATGATGATGTGATGAAGATAATGGGATGTGGTGATAGGTAGAAAGAGGAGGAGGAACAGGATGATGAAGATGATAATATTGATGATTATGATGAAGATGGTGGATAAGGAGAAGAAAAATATGATAGTAATGATAATAAAGATGCTAATATTGATGATGTTGATGATGGTTGATAAAGAGAAGAGAAGGATGATAGTAATGATAATAAAGGTGATATAATGTTATGAAGTTGATGGACTAGTACGGTACGGTACCACCACGGAAGAAAAGAACTCGATATTTTCAGGAGTATTTATAAAACAGCATTAGGTATTTCCAAGAAGCTTTTGTTTACAATGGTGGGGGTGATTATGATGATGAAGATGATGTTGATGATGATGATGATGATGATGATGATAATGATAGTAGTGATATAGAGCAGGAAGATAATTATGATCATGGTGGTGATAATGATAAAAGTGTAATAGTAAGATTGAAGATGAGGAGGAGGGTGATAATGTTGGTGATGTTTATAGAAAGAGATAATGATGATGGTGATGATAAGAAGGAAAACAAGGAAGATGTAATGTAGAATGTGATAATTGTATAAGTATATTCTGAGGATGTGATTGTGTGTGTGTGTGTGTGTGTGTGAAAGAGAGTTGGTGAATGACCGAGTGAGTGCGTGAGAGTAATTGAGTTAAAAGTCGTTCGAGTAGCCTAAGTGTATGTGTGTGTGAGTGCTCGAGGAGATGAAAGAGTGGGAGAGTGACTGAAAAAGAGTCGCTTGAGTGTTTGCGGGTTTATTTGTATGTGTAATAATAATAATAATAATAATTGTGTGTGTGTATCTGTGCGTGTATGTGTTTGAGTATGTGGATTTTAATGTGTGTTCGTGTATGTACGGTATAGGTAATGATAGGTTCATGAACATATATATTGTTTGTTGATGTGTAGCCTATATGTAGATATTAGTGACTACTTGTGTACAAACATATATAGTTCTTTTAAACAGTGTACTAAATTTTGTTAGGGTAAGAAGGTTGAATTAAATTATGTGAAGTTATGTACCGGTATGTTAAATTAAGATATATTAAATACGGACAGTGTTATTTAAGTTAACATGTGAAGGTGCATGATTATTATATTTTATCTCTTGCACTGATAAACATATTGACACGTGTGTGTGTGTGTGTGTGTGTGTGTGTGTGTGTGTATTTGCGAGTCTGTGTGTGTGTGTTTGTTTGATAAAGAGAGAGAGTTTGTGTGGAAGACAAAATGTTTATGTATGCGTGAGTGTGTGGTAATTGTGAGGGAGTGATTGTGAGAGAATAATATATGTATGTGTGCGCCATGTACTTGACTATATATAGCTATGACATCGCATTACACACCATACATAACTATGTAGACAGGTCTGCCTCAATATATAAGTGGCCGTCATAAATGTAATTGTCTGATGTCACTTATGAATATTCCAAACTAAGGGACTGCCCTGCCTATGGGATCACGCATCACCAATTAATACATATATCTGTGTGTGGGTGTTCGTTGAAAACCCGTACACAATTGCCTGAACATGTAACTGGTTCTTTTATCAGCATGTATAAGGTTACATCAGTTCGAATCTTTGAACCTTTAAATCCTAGCTCAGAAGGACCTGCGCTATAATAACGTATTCCATTGCCTTGTTTGCGTTCGATCCTGATTCAAATGGGTGGTTCGCCATTTATGCTCTTGACTGTACATTGGTATATGGTAAACTTGAGGGATAACACTAACTCGGACATGTATTTTAAGGGGGGTGACCTGCTTTTTGTCTCTCGGGGTTGTATCCATTCGGCCCCATTCAGCCAACTGTTTTAAGACGTTTATCGTTATCCAGGTGTCGATTTATACCTGGTGAGCGATAGTGAGCCACCATATTTTGGATAATGTGTTAGACAGCTGGCTAACTTTATATAAGAAAAATGTCTCCGGCGAAGTCGGATTTCTCTATAAAATCGACAACCTGGATGGGGATAAATGTCTTAAAACAGTAGGCTGAACGGGAACGAATGGATACAACCAAGCAAGTAGGTCACTCCCCTTAAACGGAGTATTTACCAATATTTCATGAGCGTCACAATATTGTTCAATGCAATATACACAACCCTTCACAGCAGACGGTTGTGTACCTTCTATAGAGTGCGAGGCCAAGTAACTGAAATTATAAAATAGTAAATACTAAATAATGTTTCCCCGTAATATATATATATATATATATATATATATATATATATATATTATTCGCTAACATGGCTGGAACTTAGGCCTAAAGTGTTTTAAGGGGGTAGTGCTTGGTTTTTGGTCTATGCATTTATTTATTAACTTATCTTGTGAGTTCCCTTGCGAGTTCCCTTGCTAGACCTCCATCACACTTAAAACACCTAGAGTATACACCACCTTTCAAGATAAATTTGTACATTTTTCTGTAGAAAAATGTCGCGGCCAAAGGCCGATTCCCTCTAATATTACAGGCTCGTTATCGCTCGCCAGGAAAATTTCTACACTTAAATGACACGAAAGGTCTGAATATTGACAAAGAATTGGGGCGAAAGGTCTCAAAATCGTCAAACTAATGGAACGAAGGTCTTAAAATCTCAAAACTAATGTGCTAAACATGAGGGAGAAGGGGGTCCACAAAAAGCGACTACCTCCCCCTCAACAAAAACATATGTTGGTACTTTTTCACGTAACGTTTAGCCCCTTCAGCACGATCACACCTTTTTTCATGTAACGTTTAGCCCCTTCAGCACGATCACACCTTTTTCACGTAACGTTTAGCCCCTTCAGCACGATCACACCTTTTTCATGTAACGTTTAGCCCCTTCAGCACGATCACACCTTTTTCACGTAACGTTTAGCCCCTTCAGCACGATCACACCTTTTTCATGTAACGTTTAACCCCTTCAGCACGATCACACCTTTTTACCTTTTTTTCTGGCTAAATGTAGACGATGTTATGCAGTTTAAGAATGACCTATGTGATTCAAAGGGTTTCTTGATATCGTATTTACCCCTTTGAGTCCTGAAGGTAGATTATAAGCTTAAGAAAATCGTCAAATGGTAACCAGAATATGATGAAAACTACGTCATCGTACTGAAGGGGTTAAATATTTGTTCTACATGGAGCAATCTTCCCTCAGAATTAGGATCAGTAAGCATATACAATTTCCCTGTTGCCTATAGTGTCTCCCTGGCATCGACCGCAAGCTTTTTCTGATAATTATGCTTCGTAACTCCTTGTAACTGTATTCGTGTATAGTAGAACCGGATGCAATATTTTCATGGCTGTCGGCTCGATTTGGGGGAAATTGTTTGTTAGAGGAAATGGAATGTAACCGTTGTTTTGCGTATTTATCGGTGTGCCCGCTTTGTGGCAGTGTTGTTGACGGTAAATAATTTGGCGTTGGGTCACAGGGTCATTTGATTGAAACATGTATAAATGGTTTAGGGATGTGTGTCTTTTGGATATGTGCTTTTGGGATATGTGTTTTTGCTTGTGTATGCCAATGGAATTCATAATTATGCAAACAAACAGTTGCATCAATTCCCTGAAGTAGAGAGCGGCAATGGATTATGTCGGACAATATAAAAGATAAACATAAACATTTGAATCATGTAGTAGTATTTTGGAAAGTGGTTACATAAATATATATAATGGTTATATAAAAAATGCCTATAGAGCATAATGTACTTAATAGTTGTACTTGTACTCAGTTTGACAAATTTACACGCACACACACACACACACACACACACACACACACACACACAGAGAGAGAGAGTGAGAGAGTTAGCCAGCCATGCAGAACGAGGGTGTGAGCCAAAGAAAAAGGTCTATAATGAGAATATGATATTATGCATAACGTTAAGTAAACCTGGCGATCACGAGGCAGACAATTTGCGTACCTAGCCTAAACCCCGCTTGCCGAGATGGGCGGATGGGCGTGATACAAGCAAACACCCACACTTGCCAACACACATAGGCTACACTCGCATGCCATAGTTTATAGCCCGCTCTGAAGAATTCGTGGACTCGGTATGTTTTTCTTTATGCAACTTTTAACTATCTAGATTGATTATTGAATATAACCTACTTCTCAATAATTGGTAGTTATATAGTTTTGTATTTGATTTATAGAAAAATTATATTCATAAATTTGTTTCCAAGACTGGAAATGGTGTAACCATATACGGTACTTATAAACTCACGACTGTACCAGGGTGTCAAACCAGAGCAGTTTTGTTTGAACACATGAATTAATATGAGCAGGAATACAAGAACATTATTTTAGCCATTTTAGCCCTTCCAAAGACATAATTTGAACTATGAACCAAAATTGTATCTTTGTATATACAGAACAATAATATAGACTAAAAAGAAAGGACTCTGCTTTCGTTTGACACACATGACACCAAGTCTTGACAATAACATAAACACACAATCTGGACTAATGCTTTACCCTGTTCCAAATAGGTAGTCTAGCAATCGTGAACCCTAACCTCTGTAACTAAAGAAAGGGCTAGAGCAAATGTGCCGTACATTGCCACAGCTATTCCCTGGCTGACCCTTACACAATGGTAGAAAATATACTAGATCGATTTGTGAGTTATAGAGGTTGATGTTGAGGAGTTTTGGCCTACTTACTTGGACTAGGGCATAGTGTGTACTGTGAGCGGTGATGAATAAAGATACACACACACACACACATGCACACATAAACACACACACACGCACGCGTGCGCGCGCAGCATATACAGTCGTGGCCAGTAATATTGTACCACCTATTGATAATATTTAGATGGTGAAATATAATTAGTGAATTACAGTACTGTAACCCCTTCTGTACCTGTGATGTTCCTTTCATTAGATTCTGGGAACTATTAGATGATTGTATTCAGCTTAGGATGGATGTCTACAGACTATCTCAATTATTCCTTATAGCTACCATATATCCTTCCTAAGCTCCAAAATCCAAATGTAGATGAAACATAAACAAAAGGACGTCGCCGGTACAGAAGGGGTTAAAGGGGGGTTTATAGACCCCATGCTACCCCCCTCATGTGTAGCACCATTGAACTTGAGATTTTATGACGTTCGCCTTTGGTGATTTAACTTCCTTTCGCCCCATTTCTTCGTCAATTTTAAGACCTTTAGGTGTTGATTTAATCCTGATGAGCGATAGTGAGCCTGCAATTAAGGAAGAACATTTGTCTACCGACAAAATGTACACATTTATCTCGAAGGGAAGTTTGAGTGTATTTTTTAAAGCTTGATGGAGGTCTAGGTAAAAAAAAAAAAAAAAAAAAAAAAAGAAGAGTAAAATAGTCCGCCAGTGTATCATAATGGCGCATCCTGAAATTATCCACAAATTACTGTCCGCGACTGTACAGTTGGCCACTCGTCCGACCTTTACCAAGCTACTTCTATTTACGCTGCTCTATTTACTTATGCGTAAATAATAACTAAATATGCAGCCTTTAACTATTATGTTGTTTGTTAATGTCTGTATTTTAGTGTTTTATTTCTAGGAAAATGTATAGTTAAAGTAGCGTAAGTAAAAGTCGGTCTGTAACAGTAGGTTGTGTTGGCAACTTAACTGTTACTGGGTACTCATGAATAGTCGTGCAACACTTGTATTGTCATCATGTACAGTATATATGTATGAGAATATGTGCGTATTTGTTTCTGTGTACATGTATATATATTTAAGTGCATGTGCGTGTATAATTTGTATTATGTGTTCGTATGTATAAGTGCGTATATACATGCATGTGTGTGGATACATATGTTGTATATGTATGTGTATGAGTGTATATAGGTTGATATCTTGGTGGGAGTATAAATACGCGTATATAATTACTATCGATTTCCTTACGCAAATTGTCTAATGGAGATGGAATAATTACATGTGTCCATGTATTGACATACGCTTGTAGTCTGGAACTAATATCACGGGTTCGCTTTGGTTATTTACTTATTCTTTTGGAACAATATTAATTTCTTTGCCAGCATACTGATTCTAAATTCTTATTGTTTGTTTATTTTGCAAGTTTTACATTATAATTATACACGTTGTTTAATAGCCATATCTATATAGTATCTAAACGACTGTAACTTTAAAAAACAAAAATATGGAAACGAATAGAAATCTTCGTTATAGTTATTTGATTTGTAGATCTGATTTTTACATGGCTATTTGTCTTGGATTATGTGTAATTGTGCAATTATTTACTTGTATTACCTTATTACTATGTACTATATTTGCTTTTGAGTTTAAATTCTAGTTGCCTTCAAGAGAGATGTCTCTAAAAAAGCTCAGTCAATTTAATATTGATTTTGTATTATGACTATCATTTATATTTTCTACTGGATAAATATAACATTTCAATGTCATTCAATTAAAAAACTTTCGATACCGGTACTGATTTAAATCGGTGCTTCGCCATTTATGCTATTGACTGTACATGCATACATATAATTATAAGAGGTGCAGACTCTTAACAAGTGACTGTACAGTTGCCCACACGTTCAGGTGGTACAGAGGTAATTTTAAGTTTAACATTTTCCTGAAAACTGCATAGGTGTGGACAAATAATAATGCAATTTCGAACACGCCAAATGATAGATTAATTCTGTGTATTTAGCCTGCCAATATTATACTCAGTCGTAAATAGCTATAACAGCAAATATGAGAGGGCATATACTGTATAGTCAAAATATATATATATATATATATATATATATATATATATATATATATATATATATATATATATATATATATATATAGTGTATACAAATTATATACTTTGTTTATAACAGGTTGAAGTGTGGGGAACTGTTAACGCTAAAGTTTAAGCGAGGGACCCCCTTCTCCCTCGTGTTTCGCTCCATTACTTATGAGATTTTAAGAAGTTTGACCCTATAATTTGGTGATTTTAAGACCTGTTGCCTCATTTATTTGTCAATATTAAGACCTTTCTTGTCATTTAGGTGTCGATTTTTTTCCTGGCCAGCGATAGCGAGCCTATTATTTGGGAGGGTTACAATT
>JBAKBP010014845.1:17500-57576 GCA_037953745.1 Lithodes maja
CATTATATCATGTAATCCTCTCAATCAAATTACATAATACTTTTTAAAGCTGCTAGAATGCTAATTTATCTAAGTTACAAAGAACTCTCGGAAGTCAAGGATATTTTTATAACAATCAGCGAAGAATTCTCACCTTTTGATTGTTAGTCTTTCATCTGAGAGGTTCTTCTTAAGCTTAATTGATAAATAGGGTTAGAGAAGAATCGCATTGAGTTTGTTAGCCCTTTTAACTGATTACCGGTACTATATTTGTATTTTATTTAGCTATAATCTGATTAATGTTATGAATTTACGACAAACGTCTCTGTCAGTGTTTAAAAGGTGCATCGTACGATTCGTGTCTACGCGAGAAATCTTTCCATAGCAGCATGCAATTATCCATGGCATATGAAAGACAAAGACATCCTGCGTGAATTTCGACTCCTATAGGGTATTTAAGTGGAATGCATCTAGAATAATAATCAGATAATCACTAACTCAAAAATATTATAGTCTATCTAAAGTAGGTACGGTATTACAAGACTGCATTGATTGCTTAAGGGGGTAATGCTATTATTTTTTGTTTTATTAATTGTGTTTATTGATTTATTTTTTAGTTTCCTCGCTAGACCTCCATCAATCTTATAAAAGCACCCCCTAGACTCCCGTTCAAGATATATTTGTAAAACAAAAATTAAAAATGTTCCGGCCGAGGGCCGGTTCTTCCTAATATTACAGGCTCGCTATCGCGCGTGATGAAAAAATCGACACCTAAATGGTACGAAAGGTCTTAATATTGACAAAGAAATGCGGCGAAATGTCTCAATATCACTAAGCTAATGGAACGAACATACTAAAATCTCAAACCTAATGGGTCTAAACATTATCGAGAAGGGGGTTCATAAAAAGCGACTACCTCCCTCTTAAATAATGAAAAATAGATATCCTATGATTAAACAGATTATTTGATATAGCAAAACAGAAATAAGGCCTTTGTTTGCTAATGGTGGTGCGGGAGTTGAGTCTGAGAATTGTCGATATTTATGTTTACCACTGGGATACCACAGGGGTACTTGGGATGTGAGAGGGTGGTGGTGATAGTGGTAGTGGTGGTGATGATGGTTGTGGTGGTAGGTGCAGTGGTGATTGTGGAAGTGGTATTTATGGTGATGTGGGGTACTGGGGTATTTTTGATGGAAGGTTAGCTTTGCCCTTTGTTTCCTTCATACACGTAGACAAGAAAGTGTAGGTGTAATTGTGAGTGTGTGAAGTGTAGGTGGCGGTGATGGTAATAGTGATGGTGTTGTTCGTGGTAATAGTGGTGGTGGTGGTAATGTTGGTTGTGACGCCAACCCATACTCAATACTAACATCACATTATGGCGTCACCTCCATCACCCTTATTAGTACCCCACCACCTAACATAGATGATGAATTTAGAGGTGTGTATGTGTTGATATAGGTGTAGAGGTGTGTGTTGTGTAGGTGTAGAGGTGTGTGTGTGTGTGTGTGTGTGTACATGTAGGTGTAGAGATGTGTGTGTGTGTGTAGATGTATAGGTGTGCGTTTGTGTGTGTGTGTGAAGGTGTAGGTATGTATGTTAAGGTGTAGATGGTAATTGTTATAGTGGAGGTGGTAATAATCCTGCTGTAATTGATAGTAGTGATAATGGTAATGGTGGTAGTGGTATTACAGTTTAAATCCAGTTACAATAGGTTATTTTTTCGAATGGGGAATACCATGGAGTGAATGGATTATTTGTTCATGACAATTGTTTTTCCTCTCTCCATTCTTTTATGTAAACTGATGTTAATGGTGGTGCTGGTTCTGACGTCAAGGCCAAGTCAATACTATGATCACTATATGGCCCCATCAACCTTACTAGTAACACTTGTGATGTATGCTAATTTAATGTGTGTGTGTGTGGATGTGTGTGTGTGTGGAGGTGCGTGTGCATGTGTGTGCGTGTGTTTATGCAGGTGTTGGGGGTGTGGGTGTTGTTAGCAACACCTGTGATATATGCCGATTTAATTGTTGTGCTTGCATATGTATGCGTGTGTGTGTAGTTGAATATACTGTATGTGTGTGTTATGTAACCAAAAAGTCATGCCAACTAAACTATATTAATCAGATGACGACGAGGACATTATTATTATTTTTATTATTATTATTAATATTATTTTATGATTGTTTTTAAGAATGTTATTTCAGAATCAAGGGGTCGGTTAACTCTTTCAATAAGATCACATAAATTAATGTCTTTTGTTGAATTAAATATAGTCAATAATCGTCCGGTTGTAGCTAAAATAACTTAAAATAACATGTAATTGAAATGGTAACCAAATGATGAGTGGCGTGAACCGGCGTCATTAAGGGGAGGTTTTTAGTGTGGTCCCTAGATATCCTTCAAGCTTAAGATTACACCCCATTGAGCCCCTTTCAAGATAAATTTGTACATTTTTCGGTAGAAAACTGTCCCGGCTGAAAGCCGGTTCCTCTTAAATTACAGGCTCGCTATCGCTCGCCAGGATAAAATCGACACCTAAATGGCACGAAAGGTCTTAAAATTGACAGAAATGGGTTGAAAGTTCTTAAAATCGTCAAAATAATGGGGCAAACGTCTTAAAATTAGAAAAACAATGGGGCTAAACATGAGGGAGAAAGGAGTCAAGAAAAAAATCCCTCAAGTGGAAATCTCCCCAGGGTTTTACTTTGCCCGCTAGATCCCCATCAAGCTTAAATATTCCGCCCCAAACCCCCCTCGAGAAAAATGTGTACATTTTTCGGTAGATAAACTGTATGTCCTGGCTGAAGGCTGGTTTCTCCAAAAATAATCTTAAAATCGCCAAACCCCTTCTGTAGCGGCAACGTCTTTTTGTTTTTATATAATGTACATTTGAATGAGTTTATGAAGCTTAGGAAGGATATATGCTAGCTAAAACGACTAATTGAGATAGTCTGTAGCCTCTTAACTGGTAGACGTCCTTCCTAAGCTGAATACAATGATCAAATAGTTAGCAGAATGTACTGAAAAATACATCCCCGGTACTGAATGGGTTAATGGCTACATGTATAAATAAGACATGGGGTGTTGAAAGAATAAAATCTAGGCCAACATATAAAAAGTCATACTCATAACACTATAAATGGTAATAACTGACACCATATATCTGAAGGCAGGGGATCCAATGGTGACTCGCAACAACGCTGACACACCAATTCTTAAGGGGAGTTTTTTTTAGTGTGTTCCCTAGCTCTCCATCAAGCTTATAGTTACACCCCCTTGACCCCCTTTCAAGATAAATGTGTACATTTTTCGATAAAAAAAAAAAATGTCCCGGCCAAAGGACGGTTTCTCTTAAATTATAGGCTCGCTATTGCTCGCCAGGAAGAAATCGACACCTAAATGGCACGGAAAGTTTTAAAATTGACAGTAATGGGAGAAAGTTTTTAAAATCGCCAAACTAATGGGGCGAACGTCTTAAAATCTAAAAAGCAATGGGGCTAAACTTAAAATCTAAAAAGCAATGGGGCTAAACGGTTCCATGTCATCTCAACCAGTAGACCATTTCCCCTTAACTCATCCAATCCCAGCCACGGCTACCAGCCGTCAGTAGATAAGTCACTCCCCAGTCCCAGCGATGGCTGGGAGCTGTCAGTAATGTACTTTCCTTGTAACTGCCTGTATCAGGCTGTGCCTGGTACCACGACTGTTTGAGCACTGCTCTCGATATGGCAACACTTCTCAGCTTATATCCAACCCTCTGAAGGCTGGGAGAGCCAGTCTTCCTTCATCTCTAGGGGTGGAAGGATTTTCTATCTTGCCATTTTGGCCACATTGCTTGGGACTGGGGGGGACTTTTATTACTGTACCCTACGGTACAGTAGGGGTTAATAGATAAATATAGAGTGAAGTCGATTGTCTATATTGATTAAAGAAGTATTTAAGGAAATAAATAGTAGTAATCTAATGTTAAGATGGAGAGGGGATGTGATACTCGACACTTCACCACCGTTCTCATCTCCGTGTCTCTGTGTAAAATACCCAGCGTGGTACACAGGGTCAAACGCATATTATCCAGCTTACCCTAGTTTCCCTTACCACTAACTAATTCCACGGTTTGGGGGAGTTATTGGGGTGTTCTATAATTATTATTGAGGTTATTGATCTGTGTTCGCAATTATCACACACACACACACACACACACGAGATGTGTATGTCTTACTGTATATTAACGATATATTTGTATGTCTTACTGTATATTAACGATATATTTGTATGTCTTACTGTATATTAACGATATATTTGTATGTCTTACTGTATATTAACGATATATTTGTATGTCTTACTGTATATTAACGATATATTTGTATGTCTTACTGTATATTAACGATATATTTGTATGTCTTAAGGTAGGTTCACACATAGGCGAGTCGGAGCGCAACTCCAACGCGAGTGATGAAATTTTTGCACTCGCCAATGATTATCCCAAATTCGCCGACACTCGCCGACACTCGCACAGACTCGCGTGGACTCGCGGTGGACCGCGTAGACTCGCGAACGCGGCCAAAATTTTTGTGATGACACAAAAATTGGAGAGTCAAGTGGGAGTAGGACGCCAACTCGCGTAGACTCGCGTAGACTCGCGTAGACTCGCGTAACAAAAGAAGAATTGATAGAGAATTTGAATGTTGGTGATGAATTCAGTAACAGCGACCATCGTACGATAACTTTCACTTTAAAGTTTACTAGTAACGAACCAAATAGTAGCATCGAAAAAGTCCCTAATTTCAAGAAAGCAAACTTCCATAAACTTAGAGCTATGTTTAAAGAAACTGACTGGAGCTTTTTAATTAACAATAACGACATAAATACATCTTGGAAGTTATTCGAAACCACTTACCTAAAAGCAGTGCAAGACTGCATACCATCGAAAATACGGCGTCCAGGCCATAATAATAAGCCCAAATGGTGGAATAAAGATATTTCAAACTGCCTGCTTGCTAAAAAAATTGCTAATGATAGATTAAAATCCTCACAAAATGACGAAGAACGGGTGAAATTTGTAGAGCTACGACGCAAAGCCAAAAAGTTAATTAAGCAAAGTAAAAAGACCTTAGAGTTACATATTGCGAATCAAAGTAAAACAAACCCGAAAGAATTCTATAGTTATATCAGAAAGAAAAAAGTAGTTACTTCAACTGTTGGACCGTTAGTCGATGAAAAAGGAGAATACACCAAAGACGAAGTACAAATGAGTAATGCCCTCAATACCTTCTTTGCATCAGTTTTTACAACCGAAGACCTCAGTGATATCCCTACACCATCGCCGATTCAGATTGATAATTCAGATGTTCTAAGCAATATCACCGTTACAGAGAGAGAAGTATTGAATTGTTTAGATAAACTCAAAGTAAATAAAACGCCAGGACCTGATACAATCTCGCCTAGAGTTCTAAAGGAAGCTAAGAATGAGCTCTCCAAACCACTGACATTACTATTCAATAAATCCTTGCAGTCTGGAACTATGCCTGATCAGTGGAAGCTAGCCAACGTAACACCGATATTCAAAAAAGGCAGCAAATCTCTACCCAGTAACTATCGTCCAATTAGCTTAACCTCAGTTGTATGTAAAATGCTAGAAACGGTCATACGAGACAGACTCGTAAATCACTTAGAGGAAAATAACATACTTAAAGATACTCAACACGGCTTTCGTAAAAAACGTTCCTGTTTAACAAACCTCTTAGACTTCTTCCACGATATCCTCAACCTCTACGATGAGAGTAAAGCTGTAGATATTATATACCTTGATTTTCAAAAGGCCTTTGACAAAGTTCCCCACAAACGTTTACTGCTAAAACTAAAAGCGCATGGAATACAAGACGGTGTGTTGAAATGGATAGAAAATTGGCTCAACAACAGAAAGCAAAGAGTAGTCATAAACGGTAAGGCATCTAAATGGACCAATGTAAGTAGCGGGGTACCCCAGGGATCGGTACTAGGACCAATTCTCTTTCTAATTTACATCAACGACATAGATGAGGGTCTCACCTGCACAATCTCAAAATTTGCTGACGATACAAAAATTGCAAATAGCGTACTCTCAAAAGAACAAGTTGACGATATGCAACACAATCTAGATAAATTGTCATGTTGGGCCCAAATTTGGCAAATGAGTTTCAATGCGGATAAATGTAAAGTACTACATGTCGGATACCTAAATGAGAAAGCAAACTATTCGATGAATGGCACTCAGCTTAAGAATGTAAACAGAGAAACTGATCTGGGAGTAACAATATCGAGTAACCTAAAACCGAGTCAACAATGTTCAGAAGTTGTTAAGAAGGCAAACAAAATAATTGGCTTTATAGGCAGGTCATTTGAGCATAAATCCAAAGAAGTTATCCTAACCCTTTACAATGCCTTAGTCCGCCCTCTTCTGGAATACTGCGTTCAATCCTGGTGCCCTTATTACCAAAAAGATATAAACAAGCTAGAACGAGTTCAACGTAGAGTTACCAAAATGATACCTAGCCTAAAGAACAAACCATACGAAGAGCGTCTTAGAGAATTAAATCTATTTCCTTTAACCCAGCGCAGATTAAGAGGCGACTTAATTCAAGTGTTCAAAATCATCAAAGGCATCGACAATATGAACTGTAGTAAGTACTTCACTATCGACCAATCTAATTACACACGGGGAAACGGTTGCAAAATTATTGGTAAATCTTTTAACTCGCACGAATCTAAGAATTTCTTCTTCAATCGAGTTGTCAACTTGTGGAATGGGCTTCCCCGAAACGTTATAGACTGCAGCACCGTTGATTCATTTAAATTCCGCCTAGACAAATATCTCGCATCAAACCCGCGACTGACTGCGTTTGTAAATGAATAACTTTATCCTCCCCTCAGTTACTAACCCATATGTCCCCTACTAACTTCCTAGTCCTGCCACGTTAGTGGCAGGGCAGTAGTTCCCTTTCCAATGTTCCCTTACCCACTCTAAACCACTGTTTGGACACTTGATCCTCAGTGTTTTGGAGGACAAGCAGCCTAGAAGGGTCACTAGATCTGTTGTTGCTTGATTTCCTTTGTACTCCTTTGTACTCCTTTGTACTCCTTTGTAAACTCGCGTAAACTCGTGTAAACTCCTGTAGACTCGTGTGACACTCATGTAGACTCGCGTGACAGTCACGTTGTACTATTTAGAAATTTGATGATCGCGAGTCTACATGAGTGTCACGCGAGTCTACATGAGTGTCACACGAGTCTACATGAGTGTCACACGAGTCTGTTTATATTATCAACAAAAATCGTAGCAGCGAAACGACTGCACCAATCGGTTCCATATTTGTGTGACAAGTCCCTTAGCCTTCTGCCTTCCCCCCACCACACCCCCAACCGCCTCCCACCACCCACTTCCAGCGTATCCGTACGAAGATAAGGAAAAAAAGGAAAATCTGTGGCGGCGAAACGACTGCACCAATTGGTTCCATATTTGTGTGACAAGTCCCTTAGCCTTCTGCCTTCCCCCCACCACACCCCCAACCGCCTCCCACCACCCACTTCCAGCGTATCCGTACGAAGATAAGGAAAAAAAGGAAAATCTGTGGCGGCGAAACGACTGCACCAATCGGTTCCATATTTGTGTGACAAGTCCCTTACCCTTCTGCCTTCCCCCCACCACACCCCCAACCGCCTCCCACCACCCACTTCCAGCGTACCCGTACGAAGAAAAGGAAAAAAAGGAAAATCCGTGGTTGCGAAACTACCTTACCAATCGGCTTCATATTTGTAACATGAGTCAATTACGCTTCTACCTTCCCCACACCATCCCCCAAACCACCTTCCCACCACCCTCCTACCCATACATAATAAGAATGATGTGGAATATATGCATAGGATAATTATATGATGACAAATAATAATATACAGATTGATATCCAACATAAAATATAAATAAATACAAGATATAAATTAAATAGAATATACACTCCTGTTAACTTCCTGTAGACTCGCGTTCATCTCGTGTAAACACGTGTAAACTCATGTAAACTCCTGTGACACTCATGTAGACTCCTGTAAACTCGCACTATTCGTACCCTGGAATTTGACCGTTATTTTTCAAATTTTGGCGGTGCGTGTTGGGGTCGTGTTAAACTCGCCAACACTCTCGTAAACTCGTGTAAACTCGTGTAAACTCGTGTAAACTCGTGTTAAATTCGTGTAAACTCGTGTTAAATTCGTGTTCTATGCATGTTTACTCGCATCAGCTGCTACTCACGTTGGGTTCGGGCTCCATCAACGGCGATTTGCGGCGAGTGTGACTCGCGTTGGCCTCGCGCTCCGACTCGCCTATGTGTGAAACCTACCTTTACTGTATGTTAACGATATATGTGTATGTCTTACTGTATGTTAACGATATATGTGTATGTCTTACTGTATATTAACGATATATTTGTATGTCCTTACTGTATATTAACGATATATTTGTATGTCTTACTATATTAACGATATATTTGTATGTCTTACTGTATATTAACGATATATTTGTATGTCTTACTGTATGTTAACGATATATTTGTATGTCTTACTGTATATTAACGATATATTTGTATGTCTTACTGTATATTAACGATATATTTGTATGTCTTACTGTATATTAACGATATATTTGTCTTGTTGCAGGTATGTTGTTTGGACTTGGTTACTGGCCACCAGATAAGGTAAAGTGTCACGCTAAAGTTTAAGGGAGGGACCCCCTTCTCCCTCGTGTTTCGCTCCATTAGTTATGAGATTTTAAGAAGTTTGACCTTATAATTTGGTGATTTTAAGACCTGTTGCCTCATTTATTTGTCAATATTAAGACCTTTCTTGTCATTTAGGTGTCGATTTTTTTCCTGGCCAGCGATAGCGAGCCTATTATTTGGGAGGGTTACAATTTTCTACCGAAAAATGTACAAATTTATCTCGATGGGTGAGATGGGTGATCTTGGGCATATTTGTTTAAGCTTAAAGGAAACTAAACACAAAAATAAAATTATATCAATAAGTAAATTAGATTTTCACATGCATATTCATTCACACACACACACACACACACACACACACACACACACACACACACACACACACACACAGTTTATTCAGGTTGTATCATCGTACCTGTTATTCCACGGCTGTACATGGTAGTTCCTCTGCATATGTAAATGTTCGGGAGCCCGGCACCTCCACCGCCACGGGTCGCATGTCAGCCCGGAGTTACTGTACGGTACTTTAGGGATCCGGTACTAAGAGAGACTGGACGTTTGTTGTATGTTGATGCAATTTGTATTATTCTATTCTTTGTACTCAGGCCCTTTCCCCATTTTTCCTTTTTTTCTGGAGGTGGCCGACTCGAGACAGAACCGGAACAGGGACAACACAAAGCAACACAACAGACAACAATGAACACACGATCACAAATTATATTTATATATATTTTGTTTACATTTTATTTTTGATCATATTGAAATGAAATCCAAAGTCAAACTATATATCCTGTACCAGAACTACCGAATATGTGTTTTGCGTATGGCTGTATTTGAGTGTTATGACACCAGTGACGCCGATTAAATTTAGTTTCTAGGGTACACTAATGATCTTATTATTAAACATGTTGGGAAGGCCCTGAGTATACCATACTGAATGAAAAATAAGGAACGGAGTGATGGTTTATGAAAAGTAAAGCTTGATACCACAATGTTTCTTAAGAATTATGGTTGATTTCTAATTAATGTGTTATCAATAGGAATACATTAACAATGCTAAAGTATAAGAATGTGGCCGTAAATCTTATATAACATGAAAGACTCAGAGGAGCTGAAAGTGACCAATTTACTGATAATTCTCTCTCTCTCTCTCTCTCTCTCTCTCTCTCTCTCTCTCTCTCTCTCTCTCTCTCTCTCTCTCTCTCTCTCTCTCTCTCTCTCTCTCTCTCTCTCTCTCTCTCTCTCACACACACATACCTATCAGACCTGTACCTCTAAGTTCGTTAGTTGAAGTTGAAAGAGGACTTCAGAGGCTATCAACCCTGCTGGATTGTTTAGGAACACCCCGTTCTTAACATTAATCCTGCATTACAAACCCAATACTCTTTAATAAATTAATGAAAAAATATGATCCTCCCGCACCACACCAAGAACATAAGCATCTAAAAATTACACCACCAACACAATTATAGGCTAAGTACACGATCTTGATTAATATCCATTTTCGAATTCTGGATATCAATCTAATCATGCACTTAGACCCAACTACATTATTAAGCCAGCACACTGTAAGTCAAGAATAGCGTCAGGACTGAGCCCCTTTACGAGAACTCTAGTCCCTTCCCCTCTAATGCCCCTTTCACACATACAGGACTCGGGCGCCGAATGCAGCAGAAAGCAACCGAGTAGCGACTCTGCTGCATGCGGCATCAAGTCGGCACCTATTCCTACCCATGCGGCTGTAGTCGTCTGTAGTCTGGTGAAGTCCTGGCAATGCGTGTCAAGTCGCGGTCCGCGACGAAAATGTTTGTCAGTTTTGAAATTTGGGCCAGACTTGAAATTTGTCTGGTGGATGCGGGGAGTAGTCTGCTCTAGTCGGCGCTAGTCGTACCAAGTCTTCTGTATGCGGCTGTAGTCCTTGTGTATATCGGCTCGAATTGTGTTTCATGTGTAGCATAAAGACTACTGCCGCATACACCAGAGTACAGCCGCCAGACACGAGTACAACCGCAAAAGTCTGCTGAAGTCTGCTGAAGTCTTGTGCATAAATTTGCATAAATTTGCATAAAAAAATTAAAAATTATGCAAAAATATGAGTCATACGAGTACAACAGACAACAGCGGAATTCATCCGCATGCAGCCGCATACAGCAGACTCCAACCACATTGACAGGAGTGCAGACGTATGACAACACCCGGAACCCAATATGGCAGAAGAGTCGAGCCAACTTGAGCAGACAACAGAAACATCCAACCGACAACACCCAACTCGAACCGCAAACAGCCGCATCAAGCTGACCAAAAAAAAAAAAAAAAAATTCCCAACCACAGAACGGCGACACGGCCCCTATATATAGGCCCCACGCAGTGCACTTGACCCAGTATTCGACGAGATCACCCTCTTCCACTCTCCTTCTCATTCTCCTCCCTTCCTCCCTTCTCCTCCTCCTCTCTGCTTCTCATTCAACTCCCTCCCTCTCTTCTCCTCCTCCTCTTGCTTCTCATTCTCCTTCCCTCCCTTCTCCTCCTCATTCTCCTCCCTCCCTTCTTTTCCTCCTCTCTCCCTACTTTTCCTCCTTCTCCTCCTGTCTTCGTTCTTTTCCTCCTTCTTCCTCCCTTCTTCTCATCCACCTCTTCCCTCCCTCACTACCTCCCTACTACCCCCTGTTCTTCTCTTCCTACTCTCTTCCCTCTCATTTAACCCGTTGAGTGCCAGCCAATTTTGACGGTGTGGTTCTGCCAGTGCCAGATTTTTTTTTGTTTTTTTTTTTGGGGGGGGGGGCTAAATCTATCAAGTTGGGAGAGAAAGGAAGGATAATGGTAAAAAAAACACTCCCCTCGCCAGAAAACAGGTCCCCGATGGTCCCGAAAGTAGCTGAAAAGACACTATAGACTACAGAGACTTTTATGGTATCGGAATGTATGGGTGGGAGGGTGGTTTTGGGGTTGATGGGGGGAAGGTAGAAGGGTAATTGACTTGTGTTTTGACAGATATGAAGCCGATTGGTGAGGTACTTTCGCCACCACGGATTTTCCTTTTTTTCCTTTTCTTCGTACGGATACGCTGGAAGTGGGTGGTGGGAGGCAGTTGGGGGTGTGGTGGGGGGAAGGTAGAAGGGTAATTGACTTGTGTTTTGACAGATATGAAGCCGATTGGTGAGGTACTTTCGCCACCACAGATTTTCCTTTTTTTCCTTTTCTTCGTACGGATACGCTGGAAGTGGGTGGTGGGAGGCAGTTGGGGGTGTGGTGGGGGGAAGGCAGAAGGGTAAGGGACTTGTCACACAAATATGGAACCGATTGGTGCAGTCGTTTCGCCGCCACATATTTTCC
This sequence comes from Lithodes maja, assembly GCA_037953745.1. NCBI lineage: Eukaryota > Metazoa > Arthropoda > Malacostraca > Decapoda > Lithodidae > Lithodes > Lithodes maja. The sequence continues at coordinate 29,566 of JBAKBP010014845.1, forward strand.
TTTTTTGTTTTCCTTCTGACGGGACCGACAGTCAGCGTGTGGGTAGGAGGAGGGATTTGGGATTTTTGTGGTGGGTAGCCAAAAGGGTAAGGTACATGTGGTAAAAATATGAAAGCCATAGGTGCAGTCGTTTCGCTGCTACGATGTTTTTTCGGCGAGGACGTATATACCTCCGTTGGCCACAGAACCTGTATGTGTCGGCTTTATGCCAGTGTATGCGGTTCGACTCTGAAGTCGATCGTCTGTATTCTGGAGTCGATCGGCTGAAGTCTTATAGATGCGGGTGAAGTCGGCATGTAAAAATGACCGTTATTTTTTTGGTCGGTTCGAGTCTCAAGACTTCTCCGGAGTCAAGACGACAACGTCGGCTGTATGCGGCTGTAGTCTGGTGAAGTCCGTTGGATGCGGCATACCGAGCCAACTCCAAAAGTCGGGGGACAAAAACGCTACTCTGCTGTATTCGGCGCCCGAGTCCTGTATGTGTGAAGGGGGCATAATGCCCCCTTCACACATACAGGACTCGGGCGCCGAATACAGCAGAGTAGCGTTTTTGTCCCCCGACTTTTGGAGTTGGCTCGGTATGCCGCATCCAACGGACTTCACCAGACTACAGCCGCATACAGCCGACGTTGTCGTCTTGACTCCGGAGAAGTCTTGAGACTCGAACCGACCAAAAAAATAACGGTCATTTTTACATGCCGACTTCACCCGCATCTATAAGACTTCAGCCGATCGACTCCAGAATACAGACGATCGACTTCAGAGTCGAACCGCATACACTGGCATAAAGCCGACACATACAGGTTCTGTGGCCAACGGAGGTATATACGTCCTCGCCGAAAAAACATCGTAGCAGCGAAACGACTGCACCTATGGCTTTCATATTTTTACCACATGTACCTTACCCTTTTGGCTACCCACCACAAAAATCCCAAATCCCTCCTCCTACCCACACGCTGACTGTCGGTCCCGTCAGAAGGAAAACAAAAAAGGAAAATATGTGGCGGCGAAACGACTGCACCAATCGGTTCCATATTTGTGTGACAAGTCCCTTACCCTTCTGCCTTCCCCCCACCACACCCCCAACTGCCTCCCACCACCCACTTCCAGCGTATCCGTACGAAGAAAAGGAAAAAAAAGGAAAATCCGTGGTGGCGAAAGTACCTCACCAATCGGCTTCATATCTGTCAAAACACAAGTCAATTACCCTTCTGCCTTCCCCCCATCAACCCCAAAACCACCCTCCCACCCATACATTCCGATACCATAAAAGTCTCTGTAGTCTATAGTGTCTTTTCAGCTACTTTCGGGACCATCGGGGACCTGTTTTCTGGCGAGGGGAGTGTTTTTTTTACCATTATCCTTCCTTTCTCTCCCAACTTGATAGATTTAGCCCCCCCCCCCAAAAAAAAACAAAAAAAAATCTGGCACTGGCAGAAGCACACCGTCAAAATTGGCTGGCACTCAGCGGGTTAAATGAGAGGGAAGAGAGTAGGAAGAGAAGAACAGGGGGTAGTAGGGAGGTAGTGAGGGAGGGAAGAGGTGGATGAGAAGAAGGGAGGAAGAAGGAGGAAAAGAACGAAGACAGGAGGAGAAGGAGGAAAAGTAGGGAGAGAGGAGGAAAAGAAGGGAGGGAGGAGAATGAGGAGGAGAAGGGAGGAAGGAGAATGAGAAGCAACAGGAGGAGGAGAAGAGAGGGAGGGAGTTGAATGAGAAGCAGAGAGGAGGAGAAGGGAGGAAGGGAGGAGAATGAGAAGGAGAGTGGAAGAGGGTGATCTCGTCGAATACTGGGTCAAGTGCGCTGCGTGGGGCCTATATATAGGGGCCGTGTCGCCGTTCTGTGGTTGGGAATTTTTTTTTATTTTTTTTGGTCAGCTTGATGCGGCTGTTTGCGGTTCGAGTTGGGTGTTGTCGGTTGGATGTTTCTGTTGTCTGCTCAAGTTGGCTCGACTCTTCTGCCATATTGGGTTCCGGGTGTTGTCATACGTCTGCACTCCTGTCAATGTGGTTGGAGTCTGCTGTATGCGGCTGCATGCGGATGAATTCCGTTGTTGTCTGTTGTACTCGTATGACTCATATTTTTGCATAATTTTTAATTTTTTTATGCAAATTTATGCAAATTTATGCACACGACTTCAGCAGACTTCAGCAGACTTTTGCGGTTGTACTAGTGTCCGGCGGCTGTACTCTGGTGTATGCGGCAGTAGTCTTTATGCTACACATGAAACACAATTCGAGCCGATATACACAAGGACTACAGCCGCATACAGAAGACTTGGTACGACTAGCGCCGACTAGAGCAGACTACTCCCCGCATCCACCAGACAAATTTCAAGTCTGGCCCAAATTTCAAAACTGACAAACATTTTCGTCGCGGACCGCGACTTGACACGCATTGCCCGGACTTCACCAGACTACAGACGACTACAGCCGCATGGGTAGGAATAGGTGCCGACTTGATGCCGCATGCAGCAGAGTCGCTACTCGGTTGCTTTCTGCTGCATTCGGCGCCCGAGTCCTGTATGTGTGAAAGGGGCATTAGTCTCAAAGAATAACTCCTCACTTCCGCCATCACATTCTTCTCTCTGCCAGCACTTCCACAAATCCGTTTATCCCTCGCCCGAACACTTCAACCGGTCGCCATCCCGCACCACGGAGCGTAAATTAACTTCAATAATGCGATCATCCTCTTAACGTTGAATATTTATCACGCTTGCAACATCAAAGAATATATGATCCCTGGCCACGCAACAACAACAACAACAATATTTCTCTCCTGATACGTCGTTCAATTTCCGCGTCATATCCCACTACATTTAACCTTTTTTTACTTGTTTCTGTTTTCAGATGATGGTAATTTGATTTATCGATACTTAATGGACATATATGAAGCTATTATGCCTCTGCGTCATGGTAATACCAAGTTTTCAAAATTAGCAATATATTTCGCTGCAAACATCTTCGTAATACCTGAATAATCAAGATGAGGACATGGCAGTTTACCATCAGGTAGAAAACAAAACTGTAAATTAGAGTCAGGGGGTTTAAGATAGGCTGCGTAACTTTTCCAGTTCTCTGTGTCACTCTTTGCAGCTTGTGGATGGGGCGTCACAAATGTTCACTAAGGTTACTATTTTCTGATAAATACATAATATGTAAACATCATTCGAGAAGGAGCACTTTATTGACAACGTTCCCCTTACACCTGATGAAGCTCTTAAGTGACACGTTGTAAATAAAGTGGTCATCCTCAAAAGGTGCATATAATCCTTCGTATTACCTGGAGAGAGGCAACGGTTTTGAGGAGACTGTCCATCAATCTCCTCCAGCCCGGGAACTGGAATCTAGTTGTTATGGTTGAATGGAGCGCGCTAGCCATTACTGCGCAGGATATCACACTATATTTATTTGTATTTATATTTTTTACTTGGCGGATATTTGAGTCAGTTAGCAGTTTATTTCTTGATAACTAATGGAAAAATAAAAATGAATTATTTTATGTTTTCTGGCTATCATTTGACGATTTTATTCAGATTGAGAAGAGTATATGGAAGTCGAGTGTTGAGATAGTTTTTGACCTTTTAATTCCCACTGATCCTTCCTAACCTGTACACAATTGTCTAATGACAGCCAGAATAAACTGTCAAAATGCGGCATAGTCTTCAAAGGCTTAATTGACTAAAGCTTTTCAAAATTATACTTGAGAGGCATCCCTTTATGAAAATGTTGCCAAGGCCATATTTTTAAGCCTGACGCGAGTGAAGCCTTTTTTCATTAAGGGGGTAGTGCTTGTTTTTTGGTCTATATAGGCTACCTGTATTATTTATTAATGTATTTTTGAGTTTCTTCGCTAGACCTCCTTCAAACTTATAAATAAAAATACTCCCTAGACCCTCTTTCAAGATATATTTGTAAATTTTTTGGTAGAAAAATTTCCCGGCCGAAGGCCGGTTCCTTAAAAAATTACAGGCTCGCTAACGCTCGCCAAAAAATATCAACACCTAAATGACATGAAAAGTCTTAATATTGAAAAGAAATTGGGCGAAAGGTTTCAAAATCGCCAAACTAACGGAACGAACATCTTAACATCTCAAAACTATAATGTTAAACATGAGGGAGAAGGGGGTCCAGAAAAATAGGTTTTTTCTCCCTTAAACCCTTCCAGTTTACCATGATGCGCACCTTTCATGTTTATTTTATGAATACATTATTTTGTTCAGCCTAGGAAGGTCCTCTTTGGAATTAAATGGGCAAAATATATATTAATTAACCTTTTCCACACCCACAATACTTCCATATCTGAATTAAAAACAAATATATATATGAATACTATCATCTAATGTTTCCTCATAGCGATTTTCAGAAGTTATTTTGCCTTTATTTTGTGGCGTCCCTGTTTTGGTTTGTTTATTTCGCAAGTTTTACATTATAATTAGCCAGCATAAAAAGGAAGAAGAGCGACATTGAATTTTGTAGGGATGAATATATGAGTGAAATCAATGGCTCTTCCCTATATCAGTAATTATGTCTATATAATTCTACATAGGATAGGCACTAATTCTCAAGCATTTGTTAAGATTTGGTGCGCAGATGGCGTTACAGCTTCTGCACAAGGCCTATGCATTCTATTTTACCGATAGATTGAATTTCATATATTTATACATCATGAAAGTAGCAGTAATTATTCGTATCAGTAATGCATTTTTGTAGCGCTTAATACACACACACACACACACACACTCACGTATTTACATAGCTATATCAGCCATACAAACCTTATGATCTTAGATAGAGAGAGATAGAGTGAGAGTGAAAGTGAGAGAGATATATCCCCTAGTGTGTGATACCTGTCCTACATGTTGACCTAGCCTCTATAATGTACTGGTCCTGCTGCACTAGTCCAAGGTCGGCCGTTCGATACCTAGAGTCCTCTTGCAGTGAACGGTATACCAACACTCCTCAGGAACGATACCCCCCCCCCCCTTTTGAGAGAGAGAGAGTGTGAGTGTGTGTGAGAGAGAGACAGTCAAGTAGTTCTACTTAGTCACCTTCCCAGTAGAAAATGTGTGGCAATAAATCGGATAAATGAAGTGGACACATCGTGGTGGCCAGTGGGGGAGAGAGAGAGAGAGAGAGAGAGAGAGAGAGAGAGAGAAGAAGAGAGATTTGATTTGATTTGATTGTTTTATTGAGAAAAGTACAAATGTTACACAAGTATCATAGTTACATTATCTCAAAAGGGCGAAGGTGCATACGCAATCTTCACCCTATTTCTGGCTTAAACTATGTCATTACATATATAGTTAGATGAGTAATACATTGATATTGAAGATTAATTTTAACACTACCTAAGTTTAGTATATACAGTATTATAATAAAGACATATCTAAAATATATGAGTCCCCGTTATAGACCTTGATCAGATTGTGTTTTGTTTTTTAAACACGCATGCTATCCCACAAGACCCCCAACTGAGCCCCGACCGTGTTAATCCCTCCTTAAACATCCTAGAGGGACCCTAACCGTCGTGACCCAGTCACCAGACCCCAGCACCCAAAACATACAGCCATACAGATTCAGATTCAGATTCATATTATTTTATTTCCATAAAATAATATTCGGAGGGAAGGTGCAAGTAGTCCTCCGGGAGGGATGTGCCGCATATCCGGAGGTACTTGTACATCAAGCCATTAGCCGAGAATATTGAGGACAATACAGCTGTATGGTTAGGGAGCGTAGGTTCGCTGACCCAGGGTGGCCTGTAAGGCACCACTAGAATGTACATGTGTTTAGTTGAAGAGCATAGCTACACATCAAATTATATGTTTTATAATTTTACATTCTTTTAAAAGGTTGTACATGTTACGACCGGGCACTCGGGTACACTAGGGCTCTTACACAGGACTCGAGTATGGCTCGCTGCCACAACGGAAACACACGATCCCAACCCCAGAGTACTGCCAGCCGAACAAAAAACGCCACTACCCTCCAGAGTTCTATCTGCTATAACGGGGTATACAAGAACTCGGTACTAGCGTTTCACACAACAGACTAATAGCAAGACGGGAGTTATCTAGTCTGGTCAACAATCAAACAAAGAAGAAAGTACTACAACACTAAAGAATAGTGTTGGCCGAAGCCGAAGTAATCCACCCTTGAACTAAGAACTTAAGAAGTCCTCCACCCTCTACTTCGGATCGGCACTATTACGTTACGTTAAACAATAGTCCTCGAGCATCAAGCAAGGAATCTTCTGATAAGTTAGATGCTTCTCGAATACTCATAAGAAGTAAGTATCGGATTTTGAACAGCAATTTAATGAATAACTCACTGGTAATTAAAGGCTTTAAATTGACATAAGAAGAATTATAAGAATAAGCAATAGGATATGGCAAACATTAAGAAGAAGTACTCCGACAATGCACTGGCAATAGCCTACTAAGATTGTGCTCGTGGGCCACTAATCTCTGAAGTAGCTAAGCGTGCCACACATGAAATCAATAATGCTTAAACAATAATATACATAAGGAGAAGCTTCAATACTATGCTGTATCTGCTGGTCGAGCAAAGTCTAGCTGGGATATCTAAGGTTAAGAGACAATGGCTGAGCAAGCGGCTCGTAGCCTAGCGAGGTCCTTAAGACTGTGCGGCCAAATTACGGTAATTGACGGGATGCTCTCTTGAGAGATCCAGATCACTAGTATCTGGTTCTCTCCTGGCGATCCTCTCAAAGTCAAGCAAATGAGATAGCACAGTGTTGGGTGGCACAGGCAAAAGCCCTCACTCGCAACACAGTGCTAAACTCCCACGGTACACAGTCAGAAAGACCACCTAGGCGTTCCACGTCTCCGTTGCAATTGTACTGGTTCAACCGCAACCTAGTACTCATAGGAAATCACAACTCAGAAACCCTATCCCAGTCTAGCATTGCCTAAACCAGCAGAAAACAGGAACATGAATAATCGCACACAGGGAAATGCATATACGAGTGCAACAAACATCAATCAATCCTATTCTAGTTAACCCCTCCAAAAATAGGCTATCTAACAGGCACTTATCTCGTGAGAACTCAAGCGATAATACTTTGGCTGACTAAATCTGCACCAAAGGGGTCATGGAGGTTAAACAGGGACGAGAAGAGAAGAAGATAGGCTGTTCAGAGAGTAGAGAAAGTTCACATCAGTCGGAAGAATATGGATAGTTGCAAGGGATATGAGAGGTCGCTTTGCCTGATGAGTTCTGAAGAAATGGTGGCAAGAACCTCTCTTTTTATACTCGGCCCTCTAGCGGCATATCTCAAACTACTTAAGGACCGCCCACTGGCAATCATGACGTCATATTCTCTCTCAATCTGGGATCGACAAAGAACTTCCCACGCGCTGAAAGGGAGGAAGGGAGGAGGGAGGAGGGAATTAGGCCTATCTGCCCGCGTGGCGCACTCACTGATCCCCGTTACGTAATATCTCTCTCTCTCTCCTCTCATCATTACATATAAGTCCCACACACAATACTTATAACTAATGATATAAAATAGAACTCGTTGACTCAGATGAAAACAAAATACATATTTATAATACTTATAGTACAACGGCTCACATAAACTAAGTTAGGAAACTCTACACAGACTACAGCCAAAGTTCCTGCCCTGACGATCCTAGCGAGAGTGGGGCCTGACTGGGCGTTCTGTACAGCATGCTCATACTCGACATGCGTCACACCTCCCCCAAGATTTTACTTGCTCAACCCTGAGCTAAAATCTGATATACAGAACCCCATCAAACCCCTCACACCCAGCGACCGCATGGCACTAAAACAACGCTGAGTTTATCACTAAAACACCTCTTATATAAAAAAAAAATTCACATTTCATAACTCCTCCCAACAATAGTAAAAGACATAATATCATGCTCCCAGAGCGAGCTTACAGCAGCTCAGCCGTTTGATAGTTCGTGGACTACTCAAACACTATAGGCTATGACAAACTTATACAATTATCTATATCAAAAAGAAAGAGTTTTTATATGATTTTTATATTTTAATATGTTTTTTTCCGGCTGCACTATAAGGGCAGCCTATTTTCTTCTATACCAAACGCTCAACAATCCTGCTTTACGACCCAATACGCTGGGCTACAACCGCGAGCCAACAAGCACCAAGCGCAAAATACTACTCAAACCAAAGCAGGAGGCTACCCGTGTGTCAATCTCTTCGGGATCATACACCTGTGATAGCCTACGACTGATCATCTACCCTCGATAAACAATCCGCAATCACATTGTCACATCCCGCAATATGCCGGATGTCCAGGTTATACTCCTGCAACATCAATGACCACCGGGTCAGTCTCATATTGCGATTGTGAAATTGATTTAGGAATCTCAAAGGGTGATGATCAGTGTAGATAACCACGACTGGGCCATAGGCTGGAACATACACCTCGAAGTGCCTGAGTGACAGCACAATCGCCAGTAATTCCTTTTCTATTGTAGAATAGTTCTTTTGTGCAGCATTGAACTTCTTAGAAAAGAAACTTACTGGGTGTTCCACACCTTCATTGTCTGTCTGTAGCAAGACGGCACCAGCCCCTACACCACTAGCATCTGTTGCCAGCTGAAAAGGCCTGTGAAAGTCTGGGGCCCTGAGTATCGGGTGAGTACACAGCAAATGCTTCACTAAATTAAAAGCCTTTTCACACTCAGGCGCCCACAAAAACTTTTTGTCTTTAGATAACAAATCTGTGAGAGGTGCCAACACCGTAGAGTAACCTTTTATAAAGCGTCTGTAGTAGCCTATCATACCCAAGAATCTCATGATCTGCTTCTTGGTGGTTGGGTGCGGAAATTTATTGATAGCCTGTACCTTGTTCTGAGGAGGGCACACCTGTCCCCTTCCCACTACAAACCCAAGGTACTGCACAGTGGCTTTTACGAAGTCACACTTTGCCAAATTTACTACCAGACTTGCTTCACTAAGTTTCCGGAACAAGGTCTCCAGGTGCTCACAATGGCTCTCAAAGTCGTCATCATAAATGATTACATCGTCCAAGTATACGGTGCAATTTGGAATGTCCTTGACAATTTCATTCATCAGGTTCTGAAACGTTGCTGGTGCATTCTTAAGTCCGTAGGGCATAACATTACACCGGTAAGTACTCCCGTCCACCACAAAACCACATACCTCTTTAGCACGCTCGGACAAAGGTACTTGCCAGTAACCTTTTACTAAATCTACTTTAGACAAAAACCGAGCATTACCAATTTTATCAACACTATCATCAACCCGAGGAAGAGGATATGGGTTAGTTGGAGTCAAACCGTTTAGCCTACGGAAATCAATACAGAAGCGTACCTTGCCATCTGGTTTAGGCTGCAGTGTTACGGGGGAAGTCCATTTAACGGTACCTTTCTCTATCAACCCTCTACCGAGCATATACTCCAACTCATCCCTCAGAGCGGGTAGTTTTATGGGGGGCACACGGTATGGGATTGACTTAAAGGGTAGATGGTGCCCCACGTCAACATCATGCATAGCCTGAGTAGTGAGGCCTGGATGTTCAGCGAATACAGTGGGGTATAAACCGAGCAACTGACGGATAGCTTCAAATTGCGGCTCAGGCAAATGGGCTATAGCCTCGTCAGCCCTTAGGCTCGAGTTCCCCGCCCACTGATCCGCTGAAACATGGTGATCCCAGCTATCCTCCTCTGAAGCTTGACTGTCCCCCTCTCCTTCTCCACCACGGCCGCAACAAGCCAACACAGGGACAGTGAGAGGCTCAGAGGGGCGCCTCACATACTCTTTTATCAGGTTCACGTGACATAACTGATTCTTCTTCCTCCTGTCTGGAGTGGCAACAAGGTAATCTAGGTCCGAAATTTTCTCCACAATTTTATAGGGTCCAGTATACTTCGCCGACAAGGGGTTACCCACCAAAGGCAACAAAATCAACACCTCCTGTCCCACAATGAACTCCCGGAGCTTCACTTTGCGATCATACCTGTCCTTCATTAAAGCTTGTGACCCTGTTAAATTCCGACCTGCCATCTCCAGACTCTTAAGCATGCGCTCACGGCTTTCAAACACATACTTCAACAAGGAACAAGGCGGCACAGTTCCTTCCCAAATTTCCCGCAGCATATTAAGGGGGCCCCTGACTCGGTGTCCAAAAATCAGCTCGTTTGGACTAAATCCCAGGCTCTCACCAGGCACTTCCCGAGCAGCAAACAGTACATACGGCAATCCAAGATCCCAATCTCTTCCGTTATCAGCACAATAACACCTGAGCATGCTTTTAAGGGTGGCATGCCACCGCTCAAGCACCCCTTGGCTCTCAGGGTGATACGCTGACGATACCACCGCCCGTATTCCATGCTGTTGCATTGTTTGCTTAAAGAGATTGGAGGTGAAATTGGACCCCTGATCAGACTGAATCTCCTCCGGGTACCCGTACCTTGAAAAGTACCACAACAAGTTACTGACTACCGTCTTAGCCATGCCGTTTTTCATGGGGTATGCATCGGGGTATCTAGTGGCAACATCCATGATGGTTAACAAAAATTTATTACCAGCCTTTGTGGGAGGGAGGGGACCAACCATGTCAACAACAATCTTACTAAAAGGTGGCCCAATTACAGGAATAGGGTGCAACGGAGCTTTAGGAATAACTTGGTTTGGTTTCCCGACCCGTTGACAAATATCACATGAGTTTATCCAGGACTGCACATGAGACTTCATCCCCGGCCACCAAAACAACTTCCCCAAAGCCGCCACCGTTTTTCTTACCCCCAAATGTCCTGCCAGCGGTGTGTCATGCGCCAAACTCAGTAGGCTATCCCTGCACTCCCGCGGCACCACCAACTGGTCCACTACCCCGGACCCCATCTTCCAGCTACGGTTAGGGTCTTGAAAACGCCGATACAGGATGCCATCTAAATAAAAAAAATCTCCCGGCTGTGCATCACCGTCCTCGTCGAGCTCCACAGCTCCATTAGCACACGTTTGGAGCTCAGGGTCCTCCAGCTGCAACCGACGTATATCTGAGGGTGCCAAGCGATCTAACTGCTCCCGGAGCAATGCATGACCCTCCCCGATACTGAGCTGCTCCCTCTGTCTCTCTCGATGTTCATAACGTTGCTGTCGTGGAGACTCGTCATGCCCAGCCTCGTCACTCTCGATGACAGGCCCAGGGGCTACTCCAGAACTAAGTAATGGTGCTAATACTGAATCACCCAGGAGAGCCGCCGAGTCAAAACTCTTAAAACCAACTCCAGCTTTAGCCTCCTCCTGTTGATCGTTCCTCTGCTGGTCTGAAGACGGAGGACTAGGCGGTGACACTTTAGCTGCCCGAGCTCGGGTGACAGCACACGCCATGGGTTGTGCCTGGCACCGCTCGACCCACTCTCGCTCTTCCCTACTCACGTCGGCCGGCCTCTCGGCAACGACTAAGGGTAGAACCTCAGAAGCGGGCATTGCAAAGTCGTTGCCGAGAAGAAGGTCGACGCCCTCCACTGGCAGTTTCTCCACAATCCCAACATCCAATTCACGTGCCACACCATCCACCTCCAACTCCAACCGCACCAGCGGGTATGACCGAGTTGCATTAATACCCTGCACCACCACCACCCGAGCCGCATTTATAGGGTAGCCAGTCAAGTTTTTCATCAAAGTCTGGGAAGCACCTGTATCACGCAAGACCTCTACTCCATGCTTGCGCCCCGCCCACATCACGCAACCCCGTCCTCTATGGTCGCAAAAAACATCCTGAGCAGGGTTCGAGCCTCCCAGGTGCTTCTGCATTGGCTGTGCCTCAGCCTCTGACGAACTGCCCCGGGCAAACTCAGAAGGCTTCAGAGACACACCAATGTTGCAGGCCAAAGACACAGCTGCTGTAGGTGGTTTGCTAGGACAGACTCTTGCAAAGTGCCCCTTTTTATGACATTGATAACACTCTAACTCCCCTTTGGGCTTCCCTTGGTACTGGGAAGGGCCCGGCCCCTTCTTAAATGGGACGGTGCTAGTCTTGTGGTCAGTCTTGGTATCATAACTCTTGTACTTGTTTGCATAAGATATATTACTAACTCGGGGGGGTGGGGCGTCACGCCCCTTGTTACCTGCCTCACTACGCTGGGCAGACCCGCACCCACGAATTAATGATAGCCGGAGGTCAGCCATCTCAGCTGCCTCCTGTAGAGTTTTTGGATTCTTTTCTTTAATAGTTAAAGTCATTTCTGCACCTGTACACTTATAAAACTGCTCGAGCAGAAACAGCTCAGTCAACTGTTCGGCCGTCTCAGCTTTCTCAGAACGTGTCCAGTTTGTAAGTGCATCTTTTAAGTCCCGGGCATGTTCAAGAAAGGTCGCCTCCCTAGTCTTTGTAACACCCCGAAACTTCAATCGATATGTTTCTGGTTGCAACTCGTATGCCCGTAGGACAGCTCTCTTCAATTCTGGGTAGTCAATGCAAGACTCTAAAGGCAGTGCATCATAAGCCTTCAGACCCTTACCCGTAAGTCTTGAGGAGACCAGAGCTGCCCACTTCTCTTCAGGCCAATTATGCTCCCTACACTTCTTCTCAAAACGATTAAAAAATTCTGTGACTTCAGTTTCACTAAATGCCGGCACCAACTTGACTAAGTGGGACAAGGACTGTTCTCTTACTTGGCCCTCACGGCCCATCCGAATCCCTGTCGACTCTGCACGAGTCTTATCTAAATCTATTTGAGCACAATATTTCTCTGAGTCGTACCTAAGCTCAGCCTCGTGCCTCCTGGTCTCAATCTCATGCCTCCTAGTCTCATTCTCCTGCTTCCTAACCTCAGTCTCATGCCTCCTAGACTCATTCTCCATCTCCTGCTTCCTAGCCTCATTCTCCATTTTAGCAAGCTCGAGTTTAAATATCATCTCAGGAGACAGGCCGGAAGAGGGAGCTGCCACTACTGAAGGAGGGGGGGCAAGAACTGGGGAACCACCATACGCACCGCCCGAGGGCACTCCAATCTTCCAATGCTCATCCCTCTGTGGGAGAGTGCTAACCTCCGGCAACTGAGTGGACGGCACTGTGGGAGTCGAGTGAGAGGGGATCTGGGGAGGAACCCCCCCAAACACCCTCTCCTCCGAAACCCCATGTCGCCCACGCAACACCCAGGAAATTAGCTCCCCCTTGGACATCCCTCCTACATTGGATAGACCCAAAACCTTGGCTATCAGGTGCAAGCCATAAACATTCACCCCAGTCAGCCTCTCCTCCGTCACATGGTACTGCTTACTCACAAAAAGTCTAGCATCCTCCTCACTAGTTACTAACGGCACCTCCTCACTTAGCATCTCTCGCTCCTCGTCAGTACTAGGGCCCGACATACTGAAGTTCACCAAAAAATTCTCGAGACAAAAGTGTTAAACTCCCTTATGTAAGCACTAATTACTAAATTAACTGGAGTCTCTTAAATGCTCTCCTAATTGCCTTACAAAAAAAAAATATTCTTCAATATGCACGCTAAAGTACGAACAAACAAATGTTGTACAACTCTGCAGAAAATTATACTGTTCACAAAATCCTAAGCAAGGTCGCCATTTGTTACGACCGGGCACTCGGGTACACTAGGGCTCTTACACAGGACTCGAGTATGGCTCGCTGCCACAACGGAAACACACGATCCCAACCCCAGAGTACTGCCAGCCGAACAAAAAACGCCACTACCCTCCAGAGTTCTATCTGCTATAACGGGGTATACAAGAACTCGGTACTAGCGTTTCACACAACAGACTAATAGCAAGACGGGAGTTATCTAGTCTGGTCAACAATCAAACAAAGAAGAAAGTACTACAACACTAAAGAATAGTGTTGGCCGAAGCCGAAGTAATCCACCCTTGAACTAAGAACTTAAGAAGTCCTCCACCCTCTACTTCGGATCGGCACTATTACGTTACGTTAAACAATAGTCCTCGAGCATCAAGCAAGGAATCTTCTGATAAGTTAGATGCTTCTCGAATACTCATAAGAAGTAAGTATCGGATTTTGAACAGCAATTTAATGAATAACTCACTGGTAATTAAAGGCTTTAAATTGACATAAGAAGAATTATAAGAATAAGCAATAGGATATGGCAAACATTAAGAAGAAGTACTCCGACAATGCACTGGCAATAGCCTACTAAGATTGTGCTCGTGGGCCACTAATCTCTGAAGTAGCTAAGCGTGCCACACATGAAATCAATAATGCTTAAACAATAATATACATAAGGAGAAGCTTCAATACTATGCTGTATCTGCTGGTCGAGCAAAGTCTAGCTGGGATATCTAAGGTTAAGAGACAATGGCTGAGCAAGCGGCTCGTAGCCTAGCGAGGTCCTTAAGACTGTGCGGCCAAATTACGGTAATTGACGGGATGCTCTCTTGAGAGATCCAGATCACTAGTATCTGGTTCTCTCCTGGCGATCCTCTCAAAGTCAAGCAAATGAGATAGCACAGTGTTGGGTGGCACAGGCAAAAGCCCTCACTCGCAACACAGTGCTAAACTCCCACGGTACACAGTCAGAAAGACCACCTAGGCGTTCCACGTCTCCGTTGCAATTGTACTGGTTCAACCGCAACCTAGTACTCATAGGAAATCACAACTCAGAAACCCTATCCCAGTCTAGCATTGCCTAAACCAGCAGAAAACAGGAACATGAATAATCGCACACAGGGAAATGCATATACGAGTGCAACAAACATCAATCAATCCTATTCTAGTTAACCCCTCCAAAAATAGGCTATCTAACAGGCACTTATCTCGTGAGAACTCAAGCGATAATACTTTGGCTGACTAAATCTGCACCAAAGGGGTCATGGAGGTTAAACAGGGACGAGAAGAGAAGAAGATAGGCTGTTCAGAGAGTAGAGAAAGTTCACATCAGTCGGAAGAATATGGATAGTTGCAAGGGATATGAGAGGTCGCTTTGCCTGATGAGTTCTGAAGAAATGGTGGCAAGAACCTCTCTTTTTATACTCGGCCCTCTAGCGGCATATCTCAAACTACTTAAGGACCGCCCACTGGCAATCATGACGTCATATTCTCTCTCAATCTGGGATCGACAAAGAACTTCCCACGCGCTGAAAGGGAGGAAGGGAGGAGGGAGGAGGGAATTAGGCCTATCTGCCCGCGTGGCGCACTCACTGATCCCCGTTACGTAATATCTCTCTCTCTCTCCTCTCATCATTACATATAAGTCCCACACACAATACTTATAACTAATGATATAAAATAGAACTCGTTGACTCAGATGAAAACAAAATACATATTTATAATACTTATAGTACAACGGCTCACATAAACTAAGTTAGGAAACTCTACACAGACTACAGCCAAAGTTCCTGCCCTGACGATCCTAGCGAGAGTGGGGCCTGACTGGGCGTTCTGTACAGCATGCTCATACTCGACATGCGTCACATACATAGTTCCACTGTTGAACATCCATATTATCTGTTTAGTTACATTTTCAATTGTATTATTTCTATATTTTATTAAAGTTATACATTGCAGTATATAATGTTGAAGGGTGTGAGATCTTGGCCTATTGCATAGCCTACAACTCCTATCCTTCTCTGCAGTATTAATGCCTAATTCCCAGTAATATTTGTAGCCTAGTCTTAACCTAGTACATACAGAATCTTTCCACTTACTTGTAACATTCCCATAATTGAATTTAGTTTTATCTACCACCTCTCTGTAATGATGCATGGTGGCACTAGGCCTGGCTATATACTTACACTCGATATCTCTAGCTTCTTTTACTTCTTGACATTTCTTTATTTTGTTTTTTACCTGTTTTAAAGATAGGGTACATTGTACATCAATTTCCATTTTTTCAGTAGCATTTTTAGCTATTATATCAACTTTTTCATTATAGGTAATCCCTGTATGTGATGGTATCCATGAAAACACAATTTTTCTCCCTTTTAATTGGAGTTGATGTACAATATTCCGGCATTGGATAACAATATTTTCGTATACTGGTGTTTTACAGTTTAGAGAGTCCAGAGCCCCTCTGCTGTCAACAAAGAAGCTTACATCCCCTTCTCCTCCTTCGATTTCTTTAAGTCCATATAATATCGCATACAATTCAGCCTGAGTTGATGATATATTATCGCTTAGCCTATAATTATATTCTGTTTCTAGCCACATGTTGGAGTCTTGCATGTAATCTCTAATTAAAATCCCACAACCTGCCCTACCATTTTCCATTACCGACCCATCACAATAAACATGTGCTACTTTACCAGTGTACATTTTGTTTATTCTCTCTTCATAAATGTTTCTTAATTCTATTGTATTATACATGTTCTTTTTCTTTTGTAATGGCATAATATCTAAAATTACGTCTTTCTCCTCCCATGGTGGGACAGGTTGTTCATTTTCGCAATTAATACAGTTGTTTATTAAATCATAATGTTGTATTTTGTTCACCAAATGTTTCATATATCCTTTTTTGCCTTGTCTCCAGAAGGTGCGAGTATTATTCATGCAGTCCTTTATGTCTTTCAGTAGTTCGTTGCCACCTTTTAATCTTACATGTCTAATTGCTGCTACAATATTAGTTTGTTCTACTCTATGTTTAATGCTCGGTAGCATTGTTTCAAGCTTCATTGCATCAATCATTGCATTTTTTGGGCAGTTTAAAATAATTCTCATAGCCTCGTTTTGTATTTTTTCAAGTTTATCGAACCTTCCTTCATCAAGGCAAAAAAGGACAGGACTGGCATATTCAATGACTGACCTAATAGTACTAATGTACATAATTTTTAGTACAGGAACACCGACACCGTTACCACTCCAAGCTAAGGCTCTCAAGGGTTGCATTCGTGCCTTACATTGTGTAGTTATATAATTCACCTCAGCTTCTTTAGCTTCTGCTGTATAACCCACATACATACCCAAGTACTTATAACTATTTACTCTTTCTATATTCATGTTATTTATTGTTAGTTGCTTGTCAGTTCTTGCTCGACATTGAAATTTTGTTTTATCTTCATTTACTATTAATCCTAGTTCCTGTGTTAACTTCCCAAATTTAGTCAGCGCCTGTTGCATTTTATCAACCGTTTTGCTTTGTAGCATAATATCGTCTGCATAAATTCTAATTTTAACCCCATCGGCTAATTTTAGACTTTCAAGTCTATTCAATAGTACATTGAACAACATTGGACTTAGTACCCCACCCTGTGGTGTCCCTAAGTCCAAACTACCTTCTTCAAACAATGCTCCTTGATAAGAGACTTTAGCCCTTCGGCCATGTAAATAGTCTCCTATCCAATGAAGCATCCTTCCTGACACCCCCATACCTGCTAGTTCATGCAGTATAATTTCTCCGTTGGCTTTATCGAATGCACCCTTGAGATCGACAAATGCCCTGCAGTAGTCAGCATCGTGTGATAGGCACTTGATGACGGCATCAGTAGTTCCTTTACCTTTGATGAACCCATATAAATTATTACTTAATTTACCTCCTATAACATATTGCAATCTTTCTAAAAGCATTCTTTCCATCATTTTGCAAAAACAAGATGTTAAAGAGACTGGCCTAAATCCTCCTCCAGGCTTAGGGATAGGAATAATGATAGCAGTTTTCCATGCTCGGGGTAATCGACCCTCTTGATAACTCATATTGAATAGATCAAGTAGTGGACCATTATCAATGCTTGCCAAACAGTTTAGTATATCATAGGTTACTCCGTCCTCCCCAGGGGCTGTACATTTCCCATGTTTAATAGCTCGAAGTAGTTCATCCCTAGTAAACATTACATCAGTGTTATCCCCTGTATTTAAAGCGTTAATAATTACTTCTCTCCTGTCCCCTTCCCATTTATTTACTGCCTCTTTGATTTCCTGAGGTATACTGTCTTTGCTTGACGCGAGTGACCATTTCTTCATTAGCTCGTTAGCGAATTTTTCAGGAGTCGGGTGTGCCACATTATCGATTTTCTTTCCTTTAACTTTTTTAACCTCTTTCCAAATATCACCTATATTTTTACTATTTCCGATATTATTTGTAAAATTCGTCCAATACTCCTTTCTAACTTCTTTTCTAGCCTCCCCGCAAATTTTTGCTGTCTCCAGCAACGTGTTTTTTGCTTCGTCCTCCCTTCCATCGTTTACCCATTTTCTATGCGCGACCTTGAGCATTTTGTTCCAACCTTGGAGGACTTTATCGTGGGCATATTTATTATTGTTCGGCCGTTTTCTTTTCTTTGTCGTCTGAACATTACGGCTTAATGAGGTTTCTATAACTTTAATCATGTCATCATAGAAAGATTCAATTGATGTAGGATGATAATTACTGTACCATTTTTTAATATATTCAATAAAGTTTTGTATATCGTCTTTTGGAAGCCTTAGTTTTTTTCTATTGGCCCCGAAAGCTAGTTTCCCTAGTGGAATTTTAATATCAAGAGCAAAATGATCACTGAGTAGTTCAGCCTCTACTACGCAGCTTCCATCCAGCCCTTGTCCATTTAGTATAAAAGCGTAGTCGAGTCTCCCTCCCTTAATATGGGTTGCTTCTTCCGATCCTAGTAATTTAATGTCTTGGTAATCTTGTACAAATTGATAAAATCTTCTACCATTCGTATTTATTTTCCCGTCGAATTCAAATTCATTATATCTAGCGTTTAAGTCCCCAGCGACAAGAGTAACCCCATTATACAAACTATCAGGCAGAGCACTGGCATGAAAACAGTTTTGTGATATATATACGTTAACGATATTAAGGGTCCCTTCTTTTAAATATAGTTTTACTGAGACTGTTTCGATCCCCTCTGATTTCATGGGCGCCTCTATTAATTCTGAGGGTATGGAATTTTTTACATATGTGGAAACTCCCCTTATATTATCATCTGAAAATAATTGATATAGTTTATACCCATTGAGTTTTATTATACTACCATTCCTATCCCCAGTTTCCTGGAGAAGAATTACGTCAGTGTCGAACTTTGTTACATAATAATGAACATCGTGCATTCTACCACCTAAGCCATTCACGTTCCATGATATTATGTTTAGATGTTTATGATCCATTATGGTGATCAATGTCCATTGATCCAATAGTCAGCCCTTCCATATATTTAGTAAACTTATCTAAGCATGCTTGGATTTCTGTCCACCCCTCTACCACTTTTATTTGTATTTCTTCATTATTGCCGTTTTTTGCAAGAATTTGTCCTACGCTGCTTAGCCCATTCTCCATAAATTTATGTTGTTTCAATTTCACTTCTTTCCCTTTTATATTTACTTCACAAGTTGTTCCGTTTTCTGTAGTTACCTTACTGTCCTGGGTTTTGGTTTCCTTCATTTTCTGATTTCTGGTGTTAGTTTGTTTTTCTGGACTTATGATTTCCACTTTACTTTTTCCCACTTTGTTGTCGCCATTTACTGTTTTTCTTGTAATTTTATTTACTGTTTTTTCTAAGTCTTCTATTCTATTTCCCAACTCACGGATAAACTTGAACATTTCCTTTGTTTCCTGCCACCTGGCCTCCTCTGAGTGGTTAAGTTGGCTCACCTGTGTGGGGTTGGTACTGCTACTCTGGCTGGCTGGTGAGGGGTCTCGGTCGTCAGCTGTTGGTACCCCTGGTCTCCTCCTTTCATGGTCGCTACCACTTGACCCTTGTGTTTGAGGAAGCTGTTTTGGTATTGCCCCTGTCTTTGGGTCAGAACGTCTTCCTCCAATCCATGGGTTTTCGTGATCAGGTGGCGGCGGTGGTTGATGGTAGCGTGGTTGATGGGACCCCCCCTGGTGTTGGTATGTCTCCCCCTCCTGGTAGCGTGTATGGGATATGTCACGGCCAAGGTCACGGCCACCGTTACTCCCAGGTTTCTTGGAACACTGGAAAGACCGCGCGTTGTGTTCCCCCCCACAGTTACAACAGTAAGGCACCACTCTAACGTTATTATTTATTTTGTCTCTACATTTGGCAGAGGGATGTCCTCTACCACAAAATCTGCACCTTGCATCC
The DNA here is from genome assembly GCA_037953745.1 of Lithodes maja. NCBI lineage: Eukaryota > Metazoa > Arthropoda > Malacostraca > Decapoda > Lithodidae > Lithodes > Lithodes maja. The sequence continues at coordinate 49,552 of JBAKBP010014845.1, forward strand.
GCCTGGCAGGACCAAGCTTTATGGCCCCATCTACTGCAGTTCAGGCATAGGTCGACCTGTTCTTTGTATGGAGCTAAATATTTGTTACCTATGCCTGTCACAAATATTTTTTCGGGCATTTCCCCTTTCACAAGCGCTACTATTTGTGATCGGTCTTCCCCTTTTATTTGATTGCGCTTTGCCCATACAAATCGTGATTCGTCCAGGATATACGTAGGGTCAAGCCACACCGGATAGTTGAATATAATTACCTTGGTGTATTTCTCGCTGTCGTCAGGAACTTTGAGTGTGACTCCATTGTACCCCTCTGTTGTTAATAATTCTACTGCTTCTTTGCTCCCCACAGTCAGGTAGGGTCTGTGTTTTCCTTCCTTGAGAAGTGGTTGGAAGGATTTATGCTCCCTCCCTAGCTTGACCGCCCACAGTACTTTCTCTTGGAAGTTTATTTTCAAATCATGGGGGAAGAGAAGTCTAGGCCGCTTCCCTGCCATATCGTCGGTAGTTCCTGGTCTCACCTCACCCTGTGCTGCCCCCTCTCCTAGCCTCTCCACGTCCCCATCTCCTCTCTCTTCTCCACGCGCTGCTTCCTCACCCTGCTTCTCTCCACGTGTCGTCACTCTCCTTTCTTCATCCTTCGTCTGATTCGCACCATTCTTAATTTTCTTACCGTATATTGGGTCTTCTTCATCGCTGCTCTTGTATTGAGCCTCGTTTGGTTTCCCTCTTCTCCGCTTCTCGCTCCTACTAGTCACTTGGGTGTATGGTTCCTGGGTGCACTCCATCTCAGTGTCCGTTTCATAAAAGTCTTTCTCCTGGGTGTTATTGTGCCCTTCTGCTAGCAGAGCACTGGCTTCCACATTACTAGTCTCCATTGTCCCTGTTTTTAAGGGTAAATGGTGTTGGACTAGCGGCAGACAGGCCGCATGCCCACCTGCGACTTTCACTATTCACGGCAATTCAGGAGTCACGGGGAGAGCACTGTACTGTCCCGAGGTCAGAGGTCGAGTGAGAGAGAGAGAGAGAGAGAAGGGAGAGAGGGAGGTGGGGGGGGGGGGGGTCAGCGGTCAGCGGTTGGATACAATACACCAGAGTCCTGCTACAAAGAATGTCGGCACTTCCTGTATCTAACCCGTTGACCACACCATCACACGCTCTCCAGGCACGTCTCGCAAGGACTTGTTTGGCAGACCTGTAATTTTTAAGGGGGGTCACCTGTTTTTTTTTTATCTTCCTTTCCTTTTCTCTCTTTCTCTGGCTTGTATCCATTACGCCCTATTCAGCCAACTGTTATAAGACGTTTATCCCCATCAAGGTGTCGAGTTCTTCCTGGCGAGCGATAGCGAGCCAGCATCGTATGGAGAAATACGGCTTCGTCGGAGACATTTTTCTATCGAAAAATTTACAAGTTTAGCTAGCTGTAAAAAATATACATATATATAAATATGTTGGCTCGCCACCGCTACCTGGCGAGCGGTAGCGAGCCAGCATATATACAGTATATATTTTTGTTTTGACAGCAAGCTAAATTTTTACATTTTTCGATAGAAAAATGTCTCCGGCGAAGACGGATTTCTCCATACAATGCTGGCTCGCTATCGCTCGCCAGGAAGAAATCGACAGCTGGATGGGGATAAACGTCTTAAAACAGTTGGCTGAATGGGGCCGTATGGATACAAGCCAGGGAAAGAGAGAAAAGGAGAGAAAGATAAAAAAAAAGCCGGTGACCCTCTTTACAGCTCTCTATCGACCAAGTGCTTTAGTGGGATCAAGAACGATAGAGAGCTTTAATATCAAATTAGATAGACATATGGACGAAATGGCATGGGTGTGAGGGGGATCTGCCGGGTGTGAAAATTAGATAGACATATGGACGAAATGGCTTGGGTGTGAGGGGGATCTGCCGGGTGTGGGCCAATCGGGTCTCTGCAGACACCCGTTTTCTTACGTTGACCTCTGGCAATTTTGGTAAGGTCAGTCCTCTTAGTATTTGTGAGTTGGGCCTTATAATTAGGGTTGGGTGTGAGAGGGATCTGCCTTGTGTGGGCCAATTGGCTTTCTGCAGACTTCCATTTTCTTATGTTCTTATGTATTTATTGTATCGTAGTTATTTTGTGTTTATCGTTATTGTATTAAGGGGAAAGGGTTTATTTTTTGGTCGATTGTTTCATATATTTATCATAGTTTTAGTTTCCTACCTAGACCTCCATCCATTGGGTCCCCCTTCCAGGTTAATTTGTACATTTTTCGGTAGGGCTGGTTCTTCCAAAATTGCAGGCTCACTATCGTTCGCCGGGAGGGAGGTCGACAACTAAATGGCACGAAGGGTCTCAATATTGACAAGGAAATGGGGCTAAAGGTCTTACATCGACAAGCTAGTGGGGCAAACGTCTTGGAATCTGGGAGCTGCTGGGGCTCAACATGAGGGAGAGGGGGATATAGGAAAACGACCCATCTCCTCTTAATATATTTGATGTAATTAAATTAGCCAAGTGATACAATGTCATGTTCACAGAAAACGGGAGGCATTTGGTGGTTTTTGCGGGAAAAGCGCGACATTTGGTCGTGTTGGCTGTGTACCCAGAGAGCCAAATCAAATCACCGTCCATATTTAACTAGGGGATCGTCATCATTATTTTCACTATCACAAATCAACATACTGATATTGACTTAGCGGTTAAATAGTTTAGTCGATTTTTAAGCTGTGTGTTTCTGTTATCGTAAGCAAGTGTCCAGGTGAAGGACTATAGACTCTCGCTTGATTCCCAGAGACGGAAACCCTTGGTAAAGACGCTTCGCTCTTCCCGTAGTTATTTTTGCTTTTTGTGCGCGATATTTGTTTGCCGGAAGTGCGGAAAGAGTCTAGAAGTAGCGTTTGACGAATAGTGGACGATCTGGGAGGAGAATGGGAAGGAAATAGGCTGAAATAAGGTGAGATATTTGTGATAGGCCTACTCGTAACCTTTTCAGGATACGATGATGCAATCTTTCATTATGTTCTGGCTATTATTAGACAATTTTCTGCAGTTTAGGACAGACCTCTAGGTATGAAATGGGCAAAAACTATCGTAATCAACCTTTTGAGAGGATTATGACAGTTTATGCTGGCTACTAATAGACGACTATATTATAATGGTGTGTGGTGTGAATATGGTGAGAGTTACACAGAGTTACACAGATACTCAGACCACGCAGACTTTGTGGTCCCTACTAGGTGGCCCGGCCTTAATACTACTAGACAGGGACAGTTTATAGTAGAAAATAAGACAGCAAAGTAGAAGGCTCTCTCCCTACCCTCTGTTCCCTCCGGCTAACTGGGTTGTAGATAGGTGGAATAGGCTACCAAGTGCTATAGTGGGATCAAGAATGATAGAGAGTTTTAAGATAAAATTAGATATGTATATAGATGAGAAGGGTTGGGTGTGAGGGGGATCTGCCGGGTGTGGGCTAATCGGCGCTCAGCAGACCCCGTTTTCTTGCGTTGATCTGTGACCGTTATGGTGAGGTCGGTCCTCATGGTGTTAGTGAGGTGGGCCTATAATTAGGCCTTATAACTGGGGTTGGGTGTGAGAGGGATCTGCTTTGTGTGCGCCAATCGGCTTTCTGCAGACTCCCATTTCTTATGTTCATATTCTTATGTTCTTATGTTCAATCAAACCTCTGACTTGCATATACTGTATAGTATACCCTTCCCAAGCTAAATAAAATCGTCTAATGATAGCCATAATTTACTATCAAACTGCGTCACGATACTCAAGGGGTAAAGTTCTCAGTGCTTGCCTTTTGCATGCTTATATGGGTGAAAGATTTAAGTCCAAATATTTATCTAAGCGATTCTCGACCGTCAGAAGTGTTTTGCAATCAGTCAAGTTGTGTGGCGGGCGTGTTGCAAATAGTGACGGGTAGCTTGTCTTCATTTGGTTGGAAGCTTTTATGTTTAACCCTTTCTGCACCGGTGACGTCTATTTAACTTTACTGTGGCTACTATAGACGATTTTATTCAGTTTAAAAAGGACTTCCACCAATCAAGAAGCTTCGAACTATCTTTTTTTTTTTTTTTTTTTTTTTCTATATACCAACTTACTTCCTCTCGGGCATAGGCTGAGAGCCTTAACATTCACCGCTTTACAATGAACAGTGAAGCCCGTGAGGTCTTGTTCCAGTCTAGGGAGTGAGACATGTGAAGCACGTAGAGTACAACGAGCACCTGCCATCTTGCCTTCACATGAGGCAAGGTGCTCACTCATGGCCCGAAACGACCCCATCTCTGAAGCCATCTCGTTCCCGTGCTTCACTGTCTCACCCCCTACACTCGGACTCTCACACTTACACACACACAACGCCACCTGTTGAGCAGATAACTCACCAGGCATTGCACCCCTATAGCATATTTTGAATATGGGAATATTCATACAGTGCTATTTAATCAGGGAACAATGAGGGTATTTTATTGACGTTTCGGTGGGCTTGTGGTAATGCACTGATACTAGGTACAGCACAAATTCCATCCCAATAATATCTTCCCATTGATACATCGGGATTTGAACCCGGGACCTTTGGATTACCAGGCCAGTGGCAAGACCACTCCACCACACCTCCCCTTTTTACTATCACATATCCTTTTTGTATTGCATAAATTCGTCTAAGTATAGCTAGAATAAATTTAAAAAGAGAAGTCGCTGGTACGGAAAGGGTTAAGATCTTTATAACTGTAAATTCACTAGTCTTTGAAGTGTTCATGTGTATCGAGAATATTATGATTTATATGTTTGTTTACACTGGGGCCGAGAGAGAGAGAGAGAGAGAGAGAGAGAGAGAGAGAGAGAGAGAGAGAGAGAGAGTACATTGATTTGTAAAGTGTGTATATCTTTATTGTATCGGTAATTCTAGTGTACTGTATGATTATATTTTTTTAATATTAAAAAAACAAATCACCAAATAAGCTTACCCTTCAAAATTAGAAAGCGAGACATCCATGCGACGTTAAAAGTATTGGCTTTATGGGTTATTAAAAAACATACGCTAAGCTTACACATTACTATTTTCCTAAATAATTTAATAGCTGTTTTCTTTGAAATAACGATCGGTAAAATGAAAAACTTGCAGCAACAAGCACATATAATTTATTTTAACTAACAGCATGCGAGTATATTAAGCTTAGGAAGTACCTCTACACATTGATAAGATAACAACAACTTCCAATCACTTCCTGACTCCCTCAGGTCGTGCCAAAAAATACAAATATAATATTAATAGAACAAAATAAAATAAAGAAAAAGTCGTCCAATGAAGCAAATAAGAAGAGACGTCATAGCAGTTAAAGGGTTTAAGAGTTGTTTTATTTGAGCCAATGTGCAATAAACATTTTCGTTAAAGGGTTAGGATGGGTTGGATTGGAACTCACAGCCACAAACTTTAATGCGCTGCCTTTGATGTGCCAATACCGTGGTGGTCTGCTACGGTGGACTTAGGGACCTGTAATTGGATGTGAGAGAGAGAGAGAGAGAGAGAGAGAGAGAGAGAGAGAGAGAGAGAGAGCTGGTAATTGAGTGGGTTTGTGTTGTAAACGAAACTGGCTTCAGTGATATCTGACAATGGTGGTCGTGATGCAGGTCGTTCTCATTAGCATGCCATCATAAGAAATAACGTCATAATCAAGGGGAGATGGGCCGTTTTTCTGGTCCCCTTTCTTGCTCATGCTTATCCCCATTAGTTTTGAGATTTTAAGACGTTTGCCCCATTAGTTTTTCGATTTAATAACCTTTCGCTCCATTTCTTTGTCAATATTGAGACCTTTCGTGCCCTTAAGGTGTCGATGTTTTTTCCTGGCGAGCAATAGCATTATAGCTCATTTACCGCAGACCTTTTTGAGTTATGAGGGGTTGGGGTCGAGTTTTCTGGCTAACCTACAATTAACAGGATATAGTGAGAGTTAAGGTGGTCATCCATAAAACAATCTGTGTATCTAGAGTACCGTATATTAGGCTCTTATATATGGACTAATGGTTTAAGGGGAGATGGGTCGCTTTACTGGTCCCCCCTCTTCCTCATGTTTAGCTCTATTAGTTTTCAAATTTTAAGACGTTCGGCCCATTAGTTTGGCGATATAAAGACCTTTCACCCATCTTCTTTGTCAATATTAAGACCTTTCGTGCCACTTAGGTGTAATTGTGTTCCTTGCGAGCGATAGCGAGCCTGTAATTGTCAGAGGAACCGGCCTTCGGCCGCGACATTTTTCTACCGAAAAATATACAAATTTATCTAGAAGGGTGGTTTAGGAGGTGTTATTTTAAGCTTGATGGAGGTCTGGGAAGAAAAGTAAAAAAATAATAAAAAGATAAAATAATAAATTAGCAAATAAATAGCCCATCCCCCTTACGTCAATAGCCCATCCCCCTTACGTCAATAGCCCATCCCCCTTACGTCAATAGCCCATCCCCCTTACGTCAATAGCCCATCCCCCTTACGTCAATAGCCCATCCCCCTTACGTCAATAGCCCATCCCCCTTACGTCAATAGCCCATCCCCCTTACGTCAATAGCCCATCCCCATTACGTCAATAGCCCATCCCCCTTACGTCAATAGCCCATCCCCCTTACGTCAATAGCCCATCCCCATTACGTCAATAGCCCATCCCCCTTACGTCAATAGCCCATCCCCCTTACGTCAATAGCCCATCCCCCTTACGTCAATAGCCCATCCCCCTTACGTCAATAGCCCATCCCCCTTACGTCAATAGCCCATCCCCCTTACGTCAATAGCCCATCCCCCTTACGTCAATAGCCCATCCCCCTTACGTCAATAGCCCATCCCCCTTACGTCAATAGCCCATCCCCCTTACGTCAATTGTTTTATGATAGGGATTTAAGTTAACCCCATCTGTACCGGCGACGAGTCTTAGGTTGGATAAATGGTACCGTAGCTAAAAGGATTACTTGAGATAGTCATGGGTAGACGTCGTTCCTAAGCTGAATATAATCGTCTTGTAGTTGTCAGAATATAATGAAAAGGACGTCGCCGGTACTGCATGCGTTAAGATCGATTGCTTTGAATCATAGGGCAAGTTTCAACAGCTAGTAGGGTCTAGGGCAAAACATTGAAATGGATGCATCTCAGCTTGGTTATGAATATTTTCCTGCGTTCCAATCGCTTTAAGGGGAGATTTCCACTTGAGGGATTTTTGTCTTAACTCCTTTCTCCCTCATGTTTAGCCCCATTGCTTTTCTAATTTTAAGACGTTCGCCCCATTATTTTGACGATTTTAAGAACTTTCGACCCATTTCTGTCAATTTTAAGACCTTTCGTGCCATTTGGGTGTCGATTTTATCCTGGCGAGCGATAGCGAGCCTGTATTATAAGAGGAACCGGCTTTCAGCCGGGACATTTTTCTACCGAAAAATGTACAAATTTATCTTGAAAGAGGTTCAAGGGGGAGAAATTTTAAGATTGCTGGAGTAGAAAACAAACTAAACACCTCCCCTTAACCCCTTCTGTACCGGCGACGTCCTTTTAACTTTATTCTGGCTATTATTAGACGTTATTATTCAGTTTAGAAAGGTCCTTCAGCAATTAACAGTTTTCGAACTATCTCACTTAACACTATTTACTGCCACATATTCTTCTTAAACTTTATGAAATCGTCTAAATAAAATAAATATAAAGACGTCGCTGGTACAGAAGGGATTAAGGGAGATTCGGCGCCAAGATGTTGTACTAGTTTGTAGTGTCAGTTTTAGATGGTCAATATTATGCTGGTGACATATTTAGGATCTTTGGCACTGGTATCGGAAACTAGCTTGATGAAACATTAACATAGATGACAGAATAATGTTTAAATTTTACCCAATGAGCTGCCAGACCAGTGTTAAAGATAAGCATTGAAAGAAAAAGTGCTCGTGTGATATCGACTTAATTTAGGAGTGGACAGAATCAGGCGATGGAGGGGAGACTGATAAAAGTGGCCGTTTGAGGGGAGCGGTAATTTAATGAAGGTTCATTACCGCATCTCTTGTCATAATCCCATTGAGG